>VYZQ01030207.1:32781-60581 GCA_013400655.1 Mystacornis crossleyi
CACAAAATCCTTATTAATAATATTAACAGCTCTAAATGTTGCCTACATGATGATGTAGGGGGTTCTTAAGAGAAGTTCTTTAGAGAAGTTACTTTGGGAGCAGCAGCCCTCAGCATAGAAGATTTCTGGGACATGTAGTCTTGGAGGTCAGATGTTCTTCCTTCAAGTCACCGTCACTTTAGTGTAAGGTTTGATACCTGAAGAAAGGATTTTGGATGTTTGATTTTTAACGAAACTTTTCATCTTAAATCTTAATCATTGTGTTGCGACATCATATGCTGGCTAATTTTGGAAAACAGAGGCTAACCCCATATTATTTAGACCTTTATATTGGCAGTACGGTAACACTAGAGCAACCAAATAATAAAGTTATAGAATGGTTTGGGTTTTAAGGGTCCTTAAAACTCATCTCCTTCTGACCTCCCCACCATGCACAGGGACACCTTCCACTATCCCAGGTTGCTCCAAGCTCCATCCAACCTGGCTTTGGACACTTCCACTGATGGAGCATCCACAACTTCTGTGGGGGAACTGTTCCAGCGCTTCACTACCGTCACAGTAAAAAAAAATTATAAATAAATAAATAAATAAAACCATCTTCCCTGAAAAAACAAAGGGAACTGCTGCTATCATCATAGTTTTTAATATTACAGTATCATTTCGATAATATGAGCTCTGTCATGCAGTGGGAGCACCTTGGCCATGGCACAGCAGCCCTCAGCTCCTCCCATCTTCCCCTGTTTCACTGGAACATCGTCTAATCCAAGCAAAGCTCTGAAATAAAGGTTTCCCACTTAGAGATAGCACAGGCAGCTCCCAGCAAGCAGACATCATCTAAATCCCTCACTGCTTTCTCAAAAATAAAGCTGTTTTTCCTCCTTCCTTTCCTGTGAGCTGTGTTATTGCTGTGGGACACCTGGATCCATGCCCATGGGGGCTGCTGTGATCCCCTGCAAAGCACTTTGGATGTAAGGATCAAACGAAGCTTTGTGCTGCATGTCTTGCTCCTGAGGCACTCAGGGAAGATACAGGGCGTGTTTATATCCCAGCACTGTCATGTTTAAAGAGTCTGCTAAGAGAAAGGGAAGAGTGTTGTATTCCCCCTTACCTCGAGCTGTCAGTAAATTTGGTAATTGGGGCTGTGAAATTGCTCATTGCTGGCGTTATCTGGAAGGCAAACAAGGCAAACGGATCCGGACTGGATTGGAGGGTGCTGGTTTGAGGTCCCCTCAGTTCTAGATACACCTTACACGGGTGCATATCAAACATTTGCAATATATTTCTGTTGATCCCCAGCCAAGAATTTTCAAGCAGATTTTAATAAATGTGGTTAAATTTGCTTGCAGGAGCATGCTTATATTGCACTTTATATAAAAACAAATTATGGTAATGCATGTTGCTGAATGCGGAGAGCTATAAGCACTGGAAAGAATAAACATGTCTTTTCTTCCCTGTGTAAGTGATAATACTTCAGGCTTTTAATCGTGAAATAGCATTTTGATACCTTTGGCATAGCATATTCATTCATTAGATTCCACCAAACTTTGGTGCAGTGAAGGGAGACAGCTTAATTTTCAGTAATTTTGGTAAATCTCAATTTACCATGTATTTTACACAAAATACTGAACACATCATGTTAGGATTGATTTGACTCCAAAGTGCATTTTTTCCTAATTGATTTTTTTAAAGGAAAGGTATAGGAAAAAAAATCCCTGATTTTCATCAAGGCCATATGCAGCATGAGACTTTTTAATGCAAATATTGCTATAGAATATCGACACCTTAACACAATTAAAAAAGGTTCCTTTTTTTTTTTTTCCTGCTATTTCTGCAATTAATATCTAAAATGCAAGGAGCTACTTTCTGCCATTGCCAAGTTTCCTTCTTCTCTTACTTTTTTACATCTATTTTGTTCTTTAGGCTGGTCTCTGGAGGCTTTTCAGGTGATTAGGGTGTGGTGTTGGGTTTGCCTTTTTTCTTTCCGTTCCAACCATTAGGATGGAAGAAAAAGATAAATTGCTTTTCCTACCCATCATTTTTCTCCTGGAGTATCCTTCGCATCAGCATTTCCCTCCAGCTAAACTCATGCTTCACCAGCTTTTTAAGCACAACAAACAATCTCGAGGTTGCCATCTCGGAGCAGAGCCAGCCCAGCTTGCAGGGGAGGATGTTACACCGCGCTCCCTACCCTGCACACGTCGCTCCCTCGGAAATATGTGCTCCTTTCTGCTGTTTAATGAGGGAAGCTTTGGCCTTTGGGCCAAATGTCCCTTGCAACACCCGCTGGAACACTGGCGAGTGTGGTGGATTTGCTGCAGTATCCTCTATATTATGGAAATTTTCGTTAGGAATACAGTGGTCAGTGGTCCCAGAAAAAAAAAAGATAAACCAGAGATAGACACAGAGGAAGACACTGGACTGGACGGAGCTACTTCACTTCATTACTTTTTAAAGATCAGCTGGGTAAAGGTGACTGCTTTTGGTTTGGGGGGGCTGGGCACTGTGATCAAGCCAGATTCTCCTCTCAAGGTCCCCTCTGATTTTTTTATTTTCTTGGTTGGTTGTGGGGTTTTTTGTTTTTTGTTTTTTTTTTTTTTTTTAATATCATAGAATCATGGAATGGTTTGAGTTGGACAGGACTTTTAAGATCATCTCGCTCCAACCCCCTGCTGTGGGCTGGGACACGTTCCACTAGACCGGGTTGCTCCAAGCCCCATCCAACCTGGTGTGGACACTGCTGGGGTGAGGCGTCCGTGAGGATTATCACAAGTTTTGCCTCTGAGTTGTGAAAGCTTACCCAGAATTTCAGTTATAAGCAAACAATCAGGAGGGTTTAAAGTACATCCCTACTTGAGTCACACAACAACTTAATCCCTGTGCAGGAGCAGTCCCTACACTACAGCCTGACTTGTAGATTAAATTTGCCACAGGACAAGAATTTTCTAAGGGAGTAGATAATCCTATGGACAGCCAAGGTATCCAGAGACATAATTAGCAGCTCCCAAAAATGTTGAAAAGAAGTTCAAACGTTTATATTTCAGATATCAGTGGGCTGGATTGAATTTTGTATCCTTACATTCTGAGTTTAGGGAATGAGCTTATTTTTTTTTTTCCAGACATCTCACCACTGACAGAGACAGATTACTGAAATGTGTGGTCTTTAGGTCTCGTTCCATTCCTAATCACTCGATCCTTAGGTGCAGTCAGGCAGCATTTTCCTCTCCAATCACATTAAAATTTGTAGGTGAACTCAGGAACACTTTCTAAACTTGTTTAATATTTCTAGTGCAGTTGTCAGCCGGCTTATGAAATGTTTACCTTTACAGTGGCTTTTGTGTTCCTCTCACTGAGTTTCTTCTTAGGAAATTAAAGCTACCCATGATCTTGTGCAAAGATATTGCCAGTGCTGCTGACCAGAAGGAGCACTGAGTTTCCCGAGGCCGCTTTATAATTGTGTTTTGGAATACAAATGAGTTTACTCTCCCAAGAAGATATTTCATTTGAATTCTTCCCAACTTAATTTCTTTTATAAACTCCATCATCCAGTGTTCCTGCAGTCTATCCACAAATTAAATAGTATTTTGAGACTGCACAAAGCAGCTCCTGTGTGGGATTCTGACGCGTGATTTTGTCCCTGGTTCATAGCCTGCTCTCTGTGAGGATGAAGGACAGAGGAAGCAAAGTAGGCCCAAGCCAAAGCCTGTGTGATGTGCATCACTCTGCAGTGATACTGAAATTGCAAATCCGGAGTCCCTGACTTGCACAGCTGTGAGTCAAATCAAAGTAAAATAGGCGACAAATTGCAAGTGAATACTCTCTCGGACCACCCAGAGGCTCTGTGATGGAGTAATGCTGAAGTAACTCTGTCAGGTGGTGGCAATTGTTATTAGAGCTGCCCCACTGTGGAGATTTGGGTCAAAAGTCTCTAGAAATGCCAGAATGTTCCCTATTTCACATTACTGTTTTCTGATATCAAGAGCTGTGTGTGCTAACCCCCCCAGCAGTTTGGAAAAGAGACTTCTATAACTCAATAAATGTCTTGCCAGAAAAAATATTGCCACAAATAAGTGGTGATTCTGTCCATCCTGTATTCATTTTCCCTAGCTTTTGTGGCATTTCCCCCAATTTAACTACTAAAACACACACTTTTGCACTAGGCAGAAGCTCCTGAGATCCTTTAGTCTGTCTCCCTGCACTGTGGTGTCCCGACCAACCCCAGGTGGCCACCATAGATATGTAAAGAGGGATTTTCTGCTTTGTGCTCACATTACCTGTGTCAGCCCTTCAGAAGAGTTTTAATGCACTGAATTCTTTCGCTATCCACTTTTACATCCTTTAAGAAGTTCTAATCATGGTTTTCCAGCCAGTTTAGACATTGATAGCCCATTTTATCTTTCCACACAGTGCCTGCTTTGCCGACCTGTGAACCATTTTTAGAGCTTTTCGCTAAACTCCTTCCAAATTAGTCAACATCTCCCTGTTAATGATGCATTCAGAGTTAACACAAAGGTGAAAAAGCATCACTAAATGAGCTCCTTTCTACGTTTGCAGCGACTTAAATGAAAGCAGGTTCAAGTGAAAAAGCTTATTTTAATGGTAGTGGTGTCTGAGCGAAGTCTGCTTAGATGGGGAGCATCGGGCAGATGAATGGCTGCGTGAATTTTAACAGGCCAGTACTCTAATGTGGGAGCACCAATAAACAGAACCATTTGGATGAATATTTGATGGATTCAGGAGAACTTCATAAGGATTTAAATTTTATTGTAGATGTCTTGGAAATTAGAGAATGACAGAAAGGTGTTCCCTTCCTTCTGCTTAAAAGGAATCACGGTGGGTTTTTTTCCATCAGAAAATAGGAAATTTTTGAAGGCAAGGAATAGTGAAGGTGGAGTCTCTATAGGTGTAGACACATCAGTATTCAGGGAAGGCCTGAAATATTGATTCAGTCTGCAGCAGAAGAGATATTTGGGGCAGGGGGCTTGAGAGAGAGAGAAGGAAATTTTCCAGAATACCAGTAGGGAAAGCACTGAGTTGGGATGAACCACAACCACATGCTGTTCCTCTGTATTCACAAGCTATACTGCAGTTTCCTTGGTGTTACGAGTAAGCAGTAGAATGGACTTGTGTGGAATTGCTCAGCTTAGAAAAATTTGGTTGTCTAGAAAAGTGCTTTTTAAAGTTAAAATTGAATATTGTTCTGTACATGCCTTGAATGCAGCACAGTGCAGAAATAGAAAAAATTAAGTATTAAAAACATCTGTTCATGAAAAACAGAAAAGAGAATGCTAAAAGTTGGAAAACATTAAATGCCAGCAGCTAGATCCACAAATGGTAAAGCAAATACTTAATCTTTTGCACCCTAATTACACGAGTACTAATTCCATGACAAAGAGTCTGTGGCTGGGGTAAGAAAAACACAAGCAGGGCAACTTAGACTCAACATCAAATCATGACAAAAACTTCTCATGCTTCCCACAGTTAAGTTAGGTTAAACTCAAAAATTTATGGAAATTCGTAAGAAAATATAACTCTAATGAAAAGGAAAAAGGTTCTTGTAAATTTTTAATATGAACTGTGCAGACAATTACATTAATAAGATTTAATTATGCCATGAAATATTTAGTGTTTCTCTCTATGCTAAATATTATTTTGAACATAGTTCTAGAAAGATTAGAAAGCTTAGGAGATACCAAGAAAGAAAACAAGAACAAGCATAAAAAAAAAATTAATTTTGAAAATGTATTAACTGTATAGACCATTGCTTCAGTCTTTGCTTAAAACAAGGGAACATTTTGGTCAGCTTTTGTATATAAATATATTTATAAATACAGATATAAGAAATACTGTGTGTGCTCTGTTTAATTAATAGAAAAAACAGCTCTTGTGTTATAGGTCTCATTTAACAAGTACCACAGACTCTACAGTTAACGTCCAAGTTTTTGGCAGAAGTGCATAACTATTTACTAGTGTCTACGTTTACTTTTTATTATGCCAAAACTAACCAGCCATGTATTTACTATCAACCACAACGTGACTGGCTAATTAATCGACTTGCGAAATACTATTTCCTAAACTATGTGCTGTTGCTATTTTTGTTCCATGGCTCTTTGGTCTAACACTACTTCATAATTAAGGGAAGCCAAGTTTCCTGCAGGAAGTGCACTGGATTCTGTCCATCCTCAGCCCTAATCCTGCTTCAGTGTAGGCTGAATCCATACTGACCTGCAGGATGGAATCCTATTCCCACCCAAACACTTCCCTGGTTGCCCACACACCTGGTGTTGGCGCTGTGAGTTCAAATTGTGGTTTAAACTTATTGGCAAAAGCAGCAGAATACCCCCAGGACAGCAATAATTGGATAATCAAGTTGTTATTCCTTAAGATGCACATTTCCGATGCCACAGAAGTCTCCCCTGTAGTACCTCAAGCACTGTACCACTCATCTGTAACTCAGACCCACTGATTTCACTGAACTTCATAAAGAAATAGGTGCCAGAACAACATCAAGTGAGATTTTTTTCACCCTAAACGTGAGAAAAATGCTTTATGCATCTAATAAGACCTATATTCAATAACCGGAAAGGGACTCCAAGAGTTTACCTGACTTACAGGTGAGCATAGGGCAGGTAGAGCATCCAGGGCAGTGTGTTGGAAACCTGGGCAGCCCATAAAAAAGTGCAGGATAAATCCTTCCTGGGGTTGCTGCCTCCTCCTGAATGGGAAGGAGTGCTGAGGAGATGGCCCTGAAAATATAAGCATCATTTTCTGTAAAGGGGATGTTTGTCTTTACATTTCAGAGAGCCACAGAATCCCAGAATGGTGTGGGTTAGAAGGGACCTTAAAGATCCCTTTAACTAATTAGAGGGTCTTAACCTTAAGGTTAATGGATCTTAAAGTAATCTGAACTACCCTTAAGCTAGTTCCAACCCCCATGCCATGGCCAAGGACACTGTTTAATGCAGTGAATTCATGTGCAGGCTGGAATCTATACACATCTTTTGATAAGTATATGTATAACGTCTATATTTGTATATGGACACGGAGCTGTCTGTACGTACACACACACACAATCTGTACAGAAGCCTCCAATCTCTGCTCTCTCCTCCCCTCCCACCCAAGTCAGAAATACAGATTCGCCTTATTTCTGCAGGGCATGACCACAATTTGAGGAAGGAGGAGGCGAGCAGCCCGTGCTGCTGCTGGCCCGGAGCGTGTCCCCACGAGGACGATCCCTGCTTCCCGCGGGCACCGCCACATCCAGGGCACTGCACGATTTAAGGGATGGGGTTTGGAGCCTGCTCCCTGCACCAATATCACTTGACATATGGAACAGGAAAGGGGCATTATGTATATCCAGCCCCAGCAACTCCTAATGTTTTATTTAATAATTCGTCGCAGGAGGAGGTGCTATGATTAATTTTGAATACAAAATACACACGCTGCTCCAATATGGTGAGCTCTTGAAAGGATCTGCTTGCAGCAAATCACCAATTGTGATTTCTCATCCTACCTGGTCTCACACCAGCTGGGGCACCACAACTTCTCCTAAACTACTCCTCGGTGGGTGGCGTCTCTGCCCATGGCAGGGGATTGGAACCAGATGATTTTTAAGGTCCCCTCCAACCCAAACCATTCCATGATTCTATGATATCATTCTATTCTGTTTTGCATGTTTTCTCTGCCCTTCTCCACCACTTTCTCCTGTTTTTTACTTTTAATTCTCTCATTTTTATCTCTTTTCCCTTTTGCCTGCAACACTTCATTAACTGTAACACACAATTTCACTCTGCCTACCCTGGCAGGCAGCAACCTGCATTTGTTTGTTTTCCATTTTATTTGGAAGCCCATAAAGGAGGGAGAGGAGTAAGTGGCCCCACGTACACAGAGGCAGCACAAGGGCTGGCACGTGGGAGCCACCTCCCCCTTGGGCCACAGGTGTAGGGGCATGAAAGAGCAAAGTTACAGATGGGGAGCACGTAGCTCAGGGAGAGAGGATGCAGGAAGATGAGGAGGCAACAGCCTGGGCTCAGAGCAGATGTGCAAATGAACCTGCCCAGAGATGAGAGAGAGGAAAGCACAGTTTGCTGCACCTCAGAAAGAGAATTAACCAAAGCAAATCCCACAAGCCCGCAGAGACCTGCGAGTGTGGCAGGGGAGACAGGAGGAGATGCACAGAAACCCTTTTTTGCTGTTGTTCTGTCACTGTTCAGCTCATTCCTTTGAACGTTTCTGTTTGTTTGTTTTAGATGGAAAATACCAGGCAAATGTGAATTGAAATATAATTTTTGGGTGGTTTTATTCGATTTTTTCTTTTTGTTTTTTAAATTTAAAACACTCTGTTCCTTCTTGAGATCTTAAAACCAGAAAGAGGCAAGTGCAGACCATTTCTGACTGGGCTGCTTTGGGGTCCCATCACATCTGCCCTGGGAGACAGAGACAGGAATGGGCAGCACTGGCTCCCTGTGTAGTGCATCAGGCAGGGGAGCACATTCAATTTTATAAGATCAGAAAATAATTTTAGATTTGTATTTGGTGGGGTTTTGTGTTTTTTGTTTGTTTGGGTTTTTTTTGTTTTGTTTTGTTTTGTTTTGTTTTGTTTTGTTTTGTTTTGTTTTGTTTTGTTTTTTTGTTTGTTTGTTTGTTTTTTAATGCCTATAAGGGTTAGGAATATAAATCCCTCAAAGTTTCACAGGTTTAGGCACCTGCTGGGGCGCTGTGTCACACCTTGAGTTTAGTGAAGGATAGGATTTAGCTATAAATCCGTCTTATTTCCACTCTCCCAAGCAGGAAACTGGGCACAACAGACCTCACCTTTTCTTTATAGCATGTAGGACAATCATCCATGCACCTTTCCTCACTGGCGTGCAGGAATGTTGTCCACTCTGGACCAACAGCCTGTGGATAGAAAAAGAGGTCACTTGCCAATACCACAGCATCAGGCTTTGAAACGAATATCACAATATTTGGCACCCCCAAAGCTTAAATTTTGTCACCTCACACACACTGCCATACACATGGGCAGGAAGAGGGAGGCAGAAGAAACCTCTGCATTTGGGCTAATCATAGAGAGCACTAGGTTAAAATTAACGCTTTCAGAATATATTCCTTTCAAAATAAGTATCAATTTACCTTGTCACCTTACAAGCTTTTTCTAGGACGCTAATTCATGATGTAAATAAATCAATTAAACTTGTGTCTGTGTTAACTTTGCTGTTGCCTAAAGGAATTTTCACAGCAGTCAGCATCCTCAACACTTTGGGAAATTATTCTTCATGCAAACATTTGCATCCTTCAAATGGGAACTGTTCTCTCTTAGTGCCTCGATAGCCCTTTGAGACCTCAGCATCCAAGTGCTGCCTCTAAATACTGATACAAATGGCTGCGGTTTTATTTATTTCACATTCTATCCTCACAAGCCATCACTGCATCACTGCTGGCCCTCTACTTCAGCCAGAGAAAGTAATCCCATAGGTACACCTCAGCCACCTCTTCTCTGGACACTCCTTGTCTTAATCCAGATTTTCTTACATGTTAAAAAACCCCCAATAACCAAAGTAAAGACACAGCAAAGAAAAACAATGAGAAAACACCCCAAGTAGCCTGCTGGCAGCTTGGAGTGTACCTACCCAGAAAGCCACGATGGCCTGCACTTCTGCTGGCATTTAACAGCAGCTGGATACTTTTTGTCATCAATAAAAGCACTTGCAGCCACACCATGGCAGCAAAGATAATAAAGGAAAGGCAATCCCATGCTCTGGGCAGTGCAGAGAGCCGAGGTGCCTCCCACCACCTCAGGGACCTGTGCCAAGGAGGAGACCTGAAAGTGGTGGGAGGCTCTGTGGGTGGAGGGAAGGGGCAGCTTTGGTGGGCCCAGGGTCTGAACCACATTTTATGCTCTGAAAGAAGAGAATAGAAAAGTCATTCAGGTGGTAAGGAGAAGAGTTAAAAACAGGACAATTTTGCAGCTCGCAGCAGAGAAATGAAAATAAGGTTTGGCTAGAGCTCAGCTTTAACCCAGAAGCACGCCCAGCAGGCTCTGGTGATTGCACTTAGCTGTGATCCCTACAGTGACAGAGAAAAACATCCAAATAGATAAATTCCTTTGTGTCTGAGAGGAGCCTTTGTCCTTGCTCCACACTCACAGCCTGGGTTGGGTAACACCACCAGCCTTATCCTGATGCCTGAGCTCTGACAAGAAACCATGAAATAAAAGCAAGTGAAGGTTTATCACCACAGATCTGGGCATCAGTCCTAAGAAAACTTCCCATTTTAGTTTGGTCATTAAGATGGATTCTCACTCTGCAAGTCTTCCCTTAGCATCAGGCTAAAGATAAGCTCATGTTTTTCCTTCACCCGCAGCATTTCTGGTCTTTGTTTACACTTTTCAACAGCACAAAATAGTTAGATGTGCACACATATGTATATGCAAAGTGGCATTTTCACACACAAAAATCAAAGCTCAGTTCTTTACACACACACACACACACAAAAAAAAAAAAATAGTTGAGAAGCCAGAGACAAGACATGCTGGTTGACTTTAAAATTATTTCTGACATAATAAAAAAACCCCTTTTGTGGTGACAGATTCTCACATAAATCTGCACAGCTCCTCTGAAGTGAACTGACCCGTGGCTTTATGTACTCCAGCTACAGAGTTTGTCCATATCAGACTGAACCTGATGGACATGAAGTCAGCCATCAAATCCCACATGTTTTTTTTCAGTAAGGAAGGATTGGTTCCATTGTATAGACATAGCTGAATTGCTGAAAAGATGAAGGAAAAAAAAAAAAAGACATCATAAAGTTCCTGGTTTCCAAAGCAGATGGGTGAAAGAAGGCCAATTATAGTGTAAAGCATCATTTCACCAAGAGAAGTGTGAGGGGTGGAAGAGCTCTGAACAGAGAGGATTTCGCTTTGCCATGTGTGGTCTCTGGGAAGCAAAAGGAAGGGTGTGACTGAAATGAAGACAGACAGAATGCAATATTTTTCTTTGATATGTAAACAGATTTAATGCAACAAAAATCAATGAGGAAACTCTCCAAAGGAGAGTGTTTTAATGTGTTATCATATTTCACATAGATTTCATAAAAATTCAATTTCAATTATGGCACAGTTTACAAACAGAGGAAAACGCTGTGACTCCCTGGAAAACATATGGCCATCAAAACTTCAAACAAAATACTGCCAAAGTCGCTCGTAAAAAATAAATAGCCATAAGCCAGTGTGTTATTGTCCTTTTAATGTCTGTTGAATGCCTATAACTCTTTCTGTGTCCGCCTCGGCTGTCAGCTCCCTGACACTCCAGTCTCCCGTTCACACACCTCCCCTTGATGAGCTCTCGGAGCAGGAGCTGCATTGTGAGTAGGGCTTGGTTATTCCAGGTGTTATTTTACATCTCCAGCTGGGCTGCTGCAGAGAAAGGATCAAACAAATAACCACAAACACCCCCAGTGTGGTGGTGGGGCAGCAGCAGCGAGAGGCTGAGCCCAGTCAGGGGCCAGTGCTGCTGTGGCTGCTGGAAGAAGAGGAACAGGCTCTATCCCAGACAGCAGCAGCGGTTTCCTGAGAGCTCTTAACTCCAGCCACCAGCTGCTGCTTTGCCAAATTAGTAACCCTCTTGGTTTGCCCAAGCTGGACAACAGCTCAGTGTGGGGCACCTCATCTCTGGCTTTGCTGCAGGTGTCAGGAGGAGCCGGGCTCTGGTCATGCACAGGATCAAAAAGAGTGTTGTGTATACAAGTGGGAACCTACTTTTGTGCTTTTATCAAGGAATTAGGATGGGAATGTGTGTAAAAGTCCGGGCTGGAAGACAGAGGTGGCTTTGAAACAGCATGCACTTGGGAGATGTGCAGCTTTGACATCAGCACAGCCTGTTCCCCAGTGCCCACTGCTGGGGTACATTTGTGCAACAAACCCCTTTTCCTGCAACCGGGACACAGGTACAATTTAATGGAAAAGCAGTAATGCTTTTTCCCCACCTTTAAACACAAGGAGGATCACTGTGTCTCTCTCTCTGCACCTTCAAGCTGATGGAGAGATGAGCTCCTTCCATTAACTACCAAACTGTGCCCTTTTCTCCAATGTTTTGTCCTTTAAGAGCTTCCTGCTGTTGGATGGAGACCAGCACGGCAAGCGACAGGATGCCCGGCTTGGGGAGGAGAAGGTGCCCCATCCCTCCCTGAGGTTTTTTCCCTTCTCAGTAGCCACACAAGGTGAAAGGGAGGGGGGAGCTTCTCTTGAGGAGGGCTGGGGGACAGCAGGGCAAAGGCAGCATTCAGGGAAGAGCCAGTCTCCAGGACAACACTCCCTAGCCCGCTCACATTCCAATTTAATTTGGAAATACAGCAGGGAGCTACTGGTTATAGGGGTTTTGTTTGGGCTGGAGGGAGGGGAATGAGGAGCAAGCACCAGGAATGCAGCAGAAGAAGTGAAAAACAGAAATATATGGATGAAGAGGGACGTTATTGATGGCACTGGTGAAGCGTGGGGGAAGAAAACACGATGTGTGCTGGCAAGGGAGGACGAGCTCACAAACCCGAGGTATTTTAGCTGTGAGGGAGAGAGAGGACAGGGCTCAGAGCAGACACTTGTCTCGGGGCACACCTATCTAGCACGGACTGGGGGATGTGATGGCAGCCGTGGCGCTGGCTGCACCTCCATGAGCTCTTACACCTGCAAATTTTGCTCTGCTTTCACTGGAACACAGGACAGACACCCTACATAAATATAAAGAAGAAGAAAAATCCTTTCTCCTTTCTTAATAGTAGCCTGAACCCAGGCTAGAGAATTTTTTTTCCAGAAAGGATATAAAATGTATCATCCCTACCCTACCACTGGCATTAATATGTTGTCTCAAAATACGCCCAATCTCAACTTTAGGATGTGTGGCCCTTGGAGCAATGCCAAATATCCACACATCTGCCGTTAGGATTTTACAGGAAACCGTTTAGTGGCAAGGTTTTCCCACAAGTAGTTCATCTCCTCACTAAATGAGCCATTTTGACAGCTTCTGGACCATCTTTCTCTGCAAGCTCTTTGGGGCAGTTTGGTATTAAGGCTCCCGAGCATAAACAGCCAACAGCTTGGGGGGTTTGGTCACTTCTGGAATAATAAAGACAAAAAGGAAAGACTGATTTTTCCTTTTGTCTGTTTGTTTTTCCTATTACAAGCGATAGTATCTGCGTTCACAGTGGGTATCAGAGGAATATTAAAATAGATCATTCTCTAAAGGCCTGAGAAAATAGCAACAATTAAAATGTTAAATATAAATGCATGACCCTTTCAAGGTAGTTCAAGCCAGCTTCATCGATAAATAGCATTACAAAGAAAGATGAGTTTCACAGCATCTCCCAAAAGAAACTAAAAATGATGGGAAAACTCCAGGCACATTCACAACAGCAATAGCACCAGGGTGCATAGGAATGCACATTTCTGCACACTAAATATTCTCCTTACAAGCTTCCATTTGGGTTACTCCTGTGGGGGTAAATTTATTCCAGTAATGTCCAATCCTCTATTTAGAGATCTGTAACATCAAGGCAGCCCAACGCACGAATTCACACTGAGACAAAAGCCCTGGAGAACATTCACAGGTGTGTGCCTCGACTCAGCCTCACCAGTGAACACAAAATCCTGGAATCTGCAGCAGTTTTGGGTCAAACATAAAGTACTTTTTTTTGGTCGTTTTTTTTCTTTTGTTTTTACTTTGATTTCCTCCTACCCTGTGAGCTGAGTGGCCTTCCTGAGGGTGGGCAGTGTGGGGGGGTGGGATGCTTGGGTTGGAGAGGTTTGGGTCAGTGTGCTGAAGAAAACAACAGATTTATAGAAAAGCCTCTGATTGATACCTAAATTCTTTAAAATATTCAACCAACAGCCATGAAGAGAAAATTGGCCACCTTGTTTGACCCATAAAGAGCTGGGCTGTGATATCTGGCAAATAAGTGTCTAAAATGCCAGCAAGGAGGGGGAAATAAAGAAACACAGACACAGGGGTGACGGAGACATAAAAGCACCTCTGTCAGTGAATAAGGCGGGAGCCTTGGTCTGTGTGGGAGGTGGCACTGGATCCTTCCAGGGATCTTGCTGTGGGTTTGAAGGGTGGTGGTGTTTAGGGGCTCCTCAGAGACCAAGCACTGCTGGTCCCTAGGACAAGGCTGGAAGGGAGGAGAGCAGCTCAGATACGTCACCTCCAGATTTCTAGCTGCTCCTGGTTAAAGCAACAGAGAAATATATCCTCTTCCCTTCCAAAACCTCTCCAAGGATCCACAACAGTAAAATTGGACAGCTCTAACCTAACATTTATAAAGAGGAATATAAAAGAGGAATAAAAAAATATTGCACTGGTGGGTAAGGAGTTGGTTAAATCAGACTGGAAAGCCAGGAAAATGACATCCCATGTGATGAAGTGCAGCCAGGAGGACACACCAGTGGGAGGGAGGAGTGTGGAGCTCTGAAGTGGCTGTGAGGGAACACAGGCTGCTCGCCCAGGGTGCTGCAGCAGCCTGTGGGTTTAGGCAAGGCATCCATGCCTTGGGCATGCACAAAGGAAAGAGAGAAAGGAGTGAAGGACGTGGTTATGGATCTTCAGGCAGGGCAAGGGGGAAAAAGTGGCAACACCAAGACAGATCTGGAGAAATTTGCAACCTCTCATGTGCACCCAGGGCTGACACCTCACTACCACTGTGGGAGACAGTGCTGGAGCTCCCCAGCATGAGGTGGTTTTCAGAGAGCTGCAGTAACCCCGGCAGAAGGTTGGGTTGGTGAAGATCAGCCCTGGGAGCGCTCTCTAGGAAAAAAGTGAACAAATTTGCGCCACAGCCTCCCCACTCTGGCCAAGGAGCTGGGAGAAGTCGCAGGGTAGGAAAGTTGTGCTAGACTTTAATGAGGCTGCCTGTGAAATGAATAAAAGACAACTGATGGAAACTAATCACTGCCTAAAAGAGTGCAGTACAGATGTGTTTAAGGCACAGTTATGAAAGACAGGATTGAACATCTCTTCCAATAAAAGCTCTGTCGAATGACAGCCGAGGCCGACGCAGTTAATTAAAGCACAGCGTTGAGACGCTCATGTATAGAAAGCAATAAACAGCTTTTGCAGTTGATTAAACAGTGAAGACTGAGGGTTTTAAATTGGCACAAGAGATATTTGCTGTAAGCACACCTCAGAGCCACAGGTATTATTGCTCCAAAAAGGGCGTTTTCTTGGCTTACCTTCCCCAGAGCAGGAGCAGCAAGTACATGGACACAGGCAGATGAATTTTCTTCTCAGCAAAGGTGGCCATGGTCATGAGGGAGATTGGGGAGAGGCTGATGTGTGGAGCAGAGATGAGCTGAGCCTCCAAAAGTGGGTAAAATGCTTGATAACAGGCACTGATTTTCTTGCAGTTTATCTTTTCCTCTTTCATTTCACAAATGCCCTTGTTGATTTTTAGGCATACAAAAGCTTTTCCAGAGCTGAAAATTACCCTCACTGTGAGAGCACCTGGCTTCCGTCGCTTGCAGCTTCCAGTCATCCCAGCCAGCAGCAGCCAGACATGCCATGTGACACTCAGGATACACACACACAACAGCAACTCACCAATTTATTTTTATAGACAATGAAAGAACAGTAGCAAAGCCAGAGGCTCACTGTATGAATTTCACAATGCCCTGCCATTAAAAAACAGCCTGCTGCAACCTTTATTCCTGAGCAGAGAGTTTTACAGAACAATTTGCCAGGACCATGGAGAGCTAAAGCTGGGAGTGGGTGAATATTTTGCTTTCCACCTCACTGGTTCATTAAGCACAATTAACCCTCTACTTGAGTGTGGCACCAGCTGTGCTTCCCTCTGCTCTATCCTCTGCTATGTCACACCCAGCAGGAGCCCAGAAGTTGTGAGCACAGTTCATATTTGAGAGTCCCACGCTTGCAGAATATTTGCATGAATAGGTCATACACAGCCCAGATGAAAAAGGGTAAAGTGGCAAGGCAAAATATTTGTTGTGCAATTTGATTCTCTGTTAAGTGGCAACACCATGTTTCCCAGCTGTATCTACTTGATGAACAGTGTATGGAATTAAATCAGAGGAATTCGATTGAAATATCGGCTGAGAACTGTAAATAGTATAATTAATATGATATAATAATATAGTGCAATGCAATGGAAGGTGCATACAGGTGTCAGAGCATTGACAGCAAAGACAAGAGAAGATGCTGGATAGAGGGGCCAATTGACAATGCTAATTATCCCTCATGAATGGATAACATATATATAACATTATTATTTGTATAGGATCCTGAATGCTGAAGGAAGATAAAACCACCTGCTTATGCCAGGCGGAGTGACGGGACAGGATGGATTCCAAGGAAGGGACACAGATCAATGACCCTTTGTTGCTTTCAGCCCAAGCTCTCCGGGAACCAAGCAGGTTCTCCCTGTCCATTCTGCACTGAACTTTAAAGTGCAGAGAAAAGTAGGAACTCAAAATGAGTTTCAGCAGTGAAGCTGCACTTTACTTTTTCATAACAATGGATTTTTTAAAAGGTATGTCAAAGAGAATTGAATTTGGGTCCATGAATACAGCAGTAAGTAATGTAACTCAAGTTAATTACATTCTCTCTGTCTCCCAAGAACTGGATTTTTCCTTCTTCCAGCAGATATATTCTATATATTGTAGTCTTGCTTAAAATCTAAATGTTCGTTTTAGATCAGTGTGTTTTCTTAGTGAAATATTCTGAATACACTCTGAATTTATAAAATACCTTCAGGAGCAAAAACTATTGAGAATGAAGATGGGAAGGTAGAGACCACATGAAACCATTTGTAGTTGTTTTCTGTGAAATTCTGGTGTCTGTGTAGGAGTGCCCCTGTCCAAGCCCAGCCTGTGTTCCAGGGGGTGGGGCATTAACAGCCCCTGCCCTTTGGGCAATACTTTTTATAGGAAAAGAAGCTCCATCAGTGCATGAAAGAGTCCGTGGGATCAGGAAATGGTCAAACTGTTACTTGCAGCAGTAAATCATGGAATGTCCTGAGGTGTACATTCGGAAAACAAGGTTTTCTCCAGGCTTTTTGGAGAAGATGGTGCTGTTCTGACAGAGTGATGGTTCCTATTTCTTTTTGGCCTTTGGCTTGTGACTATCATTTCACATCCAGATGCCCATCAGCAGTGTCCAAACAATGTTCATTGCAGTGACATTGTTGCTATTGTTGTTGAAAAATGACAGTAAACAAAGGGCCTGGACGTATCCATAGGGCAACAGGGTTTTACAAGCGCTTTAAAATACACAATTTTTCAAATTTTTCACTTGAGTACTCTCAATAGCAATACTGTGTGTTCTTACATGGGTTTCAGCCTGCAGATTTATGCTCTAGTGTGAACTACATTGCTACCTTCAGCAGTAAACTTGGTTCAGGAAAAAAAAAAAAAAACAAACTGATATGCCCTGACTGCACAGTGAACCTGAAAAAAAAAAATCCTATCATTAGGAAGCAGGTTTGCTACACAGAATTTTGAACAGCCTTTAATTTCCAATGTACATTCCCACACACAGTGGATAAACTGCGAGCTCTCACAGGAAACATCCAGAGAAGGGATTTTAAATCCTAGAGCATAAAGAAACTGATTTCATCAGCTTAAAGCATGTTGATAAAATAGTTAAGTAGATTAGATTAAAATTCAACACTTGCAATGGTTCATGAGTAAAGCTGTTTAGTCCCCATGAGTGGCATTTTTCTTTGCCATCATCTAAGGAAAGCAATGGACACTGAATACACGTCACTTATATCACAATAAATGCTCTGCTCCTGGCAAACTTGGAATTCAGAGCACTCATAAAGAGCAGGTTACGTAAATACCCATTTCCTATTAGAAATTTAAGTATGTGAGACCGGGCTATGAAAATCAGAAATTCACTTCCTGCCCCTGTACCTGGACTTTAGAAGACATCCATGTGTTTCTGTAGCATGATAGTCTCAAATATTCTGAAATTCCTAAAAATTCCTAAAAAAACAGTGTCACCATATCTCACACTGACAGAAGAAATACTTACAAAAGTGATTTTGATATTCAAACACGAAGCTAAGCAGCACCACGAGCAGTATCAAGTAAAGCAGATCCATCTCTGTGGTGATTGCTGCCAAGTTTCCCCCAGCTTAGAAAGCAGAACAGGTACAGAGAACTCTTAAAAGCAATCAGAACTGAAATTACAGGGGGGGGAAAAGTGGAATAATGGAGCACTTTGCTTTGCAAGGCTGCTCTAGGTTAGGTCAGGCAGAGTTTTCAATGAAAACAAAAAATTTCTATGCAGTGACAGCAATGAAAACTGAAGTAGGACATGCCCTTATTATCATAAATATCCATTTCCCTATGCACCCTTTAGAAAGATAACTTTTTATGAACGTCACTAGTTTGTAAGGCTTTCATGAGCCCTGAGGGAAGTGAGCCAGGCCAGCCAAGCTGGCTGAGATGTCCATCCTCTGGAGCTCATCAGTCTGGTGCCCAGAGGTCAGCACAAAGTGGAGCTGAGAGAGAATTCAAGAGCCATCAGGAGGAGAAAAGGCAGAACTTCAGTTCCTCGGGGCCAGAGAACCTGGTGGCAAGGGTGAAGAGTGAGAGGAGGGAACTGGAGAGCAAGTTAAGGGCTAGTGAAACCAGCTGGAGAGAGAACGGGTGTGATCATTGCAATTGCACAGAACAGACCCAGTGCCTTTTACAACTGTAACCTTTACACAGAAGCATTTTTTTTCTCTTCATGAAGGAAATGTGGGGTCAGGGCCTTCGTGGAACTGTTCTCTAGTGTTCACTTCTCTTGCCTTCTTTTCTGTTTTCTGAAATCCTCTTTTTAGCAGCTAATAATGCTGAAGAAGAACCCCAAACAACAAAACCCCCAACTCACTAGAACACCTGGGAACATGACAAGACACCATCTATTTGAAATGTCATCCTGGAGAAAATCTCTTCTTCATTCTACCAGCACAGACCTTCCTTCAACACGGGAAAGCTCAGAGGTTTCTCCAGCAGAAATGATTCAGAATATTTTGTAGGCACAAGCCTTGCTCTTATAGACGTAATGAAATTAGATACAATGGCTACATTGTCATAAAATCATACAGCATCCTGGGTTCAAAGTAACCCACAGGGACTGAGTCCCACTGCCTAGATACATCAAATACTGTCTACATGACTCTCTGATGTCCAGAATTTTGCCGAGGTCTGGATACAGCCTTGTTTGTTTGGGGTTTTTCTCTGTTGAGATAGGAAGATGTCAGGTCACAGTGCCAATTCAATTTGAGGGTTAGCTCCTTACAGATCGTGCCTGGCAACAGCAAGGGATCAGTGCATGTCTTCACTTACAGAGCAAGACTTGCAAGTGACAATTCAGAGCTCTGTGTTCACTTGGACCGCAGTAGAAAGGAGACAGAAAGCCAAGTGTCTCTGTGAGTCCCTCCCTCCTCAGGTACCATGCACAGACCATGAGGTGCAGTGAAAGAGGACAGCAAGACACCTCTGGCCTTTGTGCTGCTCCAGTCTGACTGGAGATGTCATTCCAGCAGGACCCTCTGTGCTCATGAGATGTAGAGCAGGACCAAGATGTGCCCACCACGACGGGGTCATCTCTGCTTCATTTTAACTCTTTGCTTTCTTAAGCGTTGTAGAAAGAAGCATGGTTTGTCCATGATGGGTGGGATAAGCAGCTTTAAACTTCACCAGTGGAAACTGAGATTTGTGCATCATCAAAAAAAAAAAAATAAGGTCAGCAGGTGCTGAAACTGGCTGTTTAAGGACATTGATGTCACTCTTCAAAAATTCTGGAGAAATGCCTATGAAGGGTGGCTGAGCTATAGCTGATGCTGTTGGGGAAACGTGGAGAGGGCAAGAAGACCGCCAAGGTATTGTCAAGCCCTGTGATTCCGTATTTGTTATTCTTAATTAAGTAGCTCCCTCCCTTGGTGCTGTCCACAGGGTTTCTGTCATCTGTAATGAGTATGATTCTGTTCTTCTGTCATTCAACTCTTCCAAAACACCACAAGTTTTTAAACTGCAATTCAAACTCTAAAATTGCAGGAAGTATAAATAAAAGGAAGACCTCTGCACAAAGAACTCTTTTTCATATTATCTCTACTCATGGAAATCCAGTTGATTTCCCTAACTTTTTTCAACCTGCCAGAGAGTAGGAAGTAAAAAACCCTCTGAAAACATTAAAGAAACATTAAAGAAACAGAATTGCATTTGAGTACTTTGGAATATGAATAAGGAAGGGTTGAAAACAATTTAAGAAAAAGGAGGCTTCAAATAACTGAGTCCTACAGACTTTGGATACGAATAGTATCTATAGAGATAGATACTCTGAAATAGCTGAAAACAAGAATTAAAAGGGTCCTATCTGATATATAAGGTGTTTTACTGGCTAGACTTCTTTTCCATAACTTCCTGTGTGGAGTTATTACCCTGGACTTTGACATCCCTCAAAGCCCCCTCAGTCAGCTGAGGGAAAATCTAAACAATTATTTCTTCATAATATCCATATTTAAAATACACTGCATAGCTGCAAATGAACAACTTCCCCAAAATCATAAAGCTTATTTTTTCTCCTCTTTTTTTTGAGTTTTAGTTAACTCACATGTAGCTTTCCCCGTACCTCTTGCAGTCTCCATCCTTTTGCTCCACACCTCTGGAGAGGCACCTCTGGACACAGTTCCCTCTCACAGCACTTGTTCCTGGAGCCAGGCAGATTTTGTGAGTTCCCCAAAGGCTCGTCCCAGATCTAATCTCGCTCTCTTGCCATTACAAGAGTGTGTAGGTGTTTTTCTTAATTAAGAAGGGCCTCGTTTCCCTTCCTCTGAGACACAACTGTTGCTTTATTAGGTCAAGAAACATCTCCTCTCCTGATGGACTAATTAACTGGTCCTTTTCCCAATGAAGGTAACGCTTCCTATCCCCTCCCCTTCAGAGAGTCACCAAGCTCCTCTCAGGGTGAAGTGTCCTTCTCAATGAACTTTTGTATTTTACATCCAGCTGTACAAATAAACACACTTGACCCAGCACTGCGATGGATTTTCTGTGTTCACAGGTTACTGCCTGTTCCTGGCTGCCATGGAAGCAATTAACCACCCCGGCGTGACCTCGGGGTGACTGACCTCAGCAGTTCTCTCTTTGGTGGACTGTAACAATTGTTTTAATAACAATGATTTAGATGAAAATAGGATGTAATGCAGTAATATGTGACAAGATCCAGGTTGTCATTCTGTATTTATGGGATACGGCTATTTAAACAGACAATAATGATTGCTGTTTTTCAACTGCATTTTCATTATGGTGAATCATCTGCTGTTTCATGAACTACTAGTGTGCTTGTTAACCTAAATTATTTTATTCCTTCATTAAAATATTCATTTTTAAAAAGTCTAAAAGTCAACTTTTAAAAGATATCTGAGAAAAAAAATAAGTTATTTTCAAATACTGAAATGTTATTCAAATTTTAAAACACTTATAGCAGTAGACATAAATTGTAGTGGATGTATGAAGCTTTTAGCACAAAAAAGAGGTTTTCCCTGCTGATCATAGACCTTAAAAGTAATTTAATAGTTTCTTTCAATTTTGTTGTTCCTTAAAGAAGGACACTGTTGTCTAGTCAGATGTGCTTAATTAGGACTTTTCAGTGACAAGAGATGCTGTTCAACCCTTTAAGACTTATTAATTTTATAACAAAAGGCATGAGAGCTGTCATACAGTTTGCCAGATATTCTTAAAACTGGGTAGATAATATTTTGGTTAGGATTATGGACAACTCTAACTGTCCAGTGGGATTCAGCCTGGGAAAAAAACAGCGAAGGATTTTGTTGGTCTAAAGAAGTGGGGCCAAAGCTGGTGGTGGTGATGGTGGTCCTTCAGCCCATGAGTCCTTCAGTGGGACACAACGATGTGTGTTCCCTATTTCCCACACACTCCTTCCGTGCCTGACACTGCTTTGCAACTGCTGCCACCGGACTCGGGGATTACTCTCAGCCCTTCCACTTGCAGTGTCCCCGTGCCCTTGCATATTTAATCATAATTGGAACTCAAGTGACTTTTACGAGACATGAATGTTAATTACCTTTCAAAATGCTGGAGAGGGTACTTTGTCTGGAGTTCCTCTGATTGTGGTAATTAATTAGTTGTGCGAGGTCAGCCTCCTGTCTTGCACAGTTCATTGAACAGCATCTTTTCAAATATTTATAAAGATGTTTTAGTACCTATCACTGAAAGCTACATTAATGTTTTAATTTAAGCAGAAAAAAGCACAACTTAATCCTGTCAGACACAACTGTGGTAGTGTATATATATATATGTGTATATGATAGCAGTCTCAAATTAGGCATTATGTTTTATTTTATTCATGTTCATTAAGAATAGGGGAGAAATGTATCTGAGTCTGCAGCATAGGAAACAGACTGGGGAAAATGAACTAAAGCTAAAACTGTAGAAAAATTTACATTAAAATTTTTTTCAGGGCAATGAACTACTAGGAGTTCAGGAATATCAAGATGATTGAAATAGCTGAATATATGCAGAAAATCATCACAGATCTTCCACAAAGGTTTCACATCTTCTGAAAAGTGAGATATAAGACACATCAGGGCAGAACAAGGTCTGAACCCAATCACGGACACGCAGACAAACCCCAAAGAAGGGCACTCTCTCTTTATGACAGACCAATTTTCAAACTGCCTATTGAATTACAAAGCCCTACAGGGTAGGCAGGTTTTGTTTGCACCACCATATTTCACCACAGCCCGTGGAAAGGACACCAGAAGTCCATGGGATCTCCAGCCTGGGGGAGCAGGGCCTGCACACCAGCCTTGGGGAGCTCACACACAGCACGGCTTTCGCTGCACAGTGGCTCTGGTTCTGCTGCACAAAGAGCCCTGCTACCTCTGACTACATGAAAGAAGTTCAAATGACTGCCAAGGAGCTGTAATTGGAATACTGTGACTCCTGAAGTAAGGACAGACACGCAGCATTGCATAATTACATGGCTTAGGCTGATCCAACAAATCTGATCACTGGGCACCTTAAAACTACCTGGATGCTGCGCTCCTCCTGCTCTGAAGAGCAGCAGGTAAGGCCAGACTTCTAAATTTGAACATTTACAAGTGTACACACAAGGGCAGGGTATGCACACGTGACGTTTTTGTGTGAGATAGGAGAGAGATGTCCAGAATTACAGACCTACCTGGAGAAGGGCAACCTTAACCTTACACATTAACCAGACCACTCATCCCATCTTGTTTCATCCTTCCTGAAGGACATCTCTCCTGATGTATTTTTATAAGACATGTCAGACCCACTCCCAGTATGTGGGAATATTACTTGAACATTTCTTCCTTCTCCTTTTAAAAAGAAAATTTTATTTTTTAGAAAGAAAATTGGTTATGGACCTCTAAGAACCTCAAAATGACAGCATAACTACAGCTCCTATACTTACACTTCTGTAATCACTTCCTGATTTACAAAGTAGTGAATCTCATATATTTCACCGAGTGTGCAGAATTTCTGTTGGGCAGCTCTGGGGATTCCTGGCCAAACTCTTGGATGCATGGAGGAAAGGCAGCGTGTGATGATGTCCACAGCATGCCATGAGGGCTGAGGCAGAAGGCAGGAAGTTCCACCTGATGCTCCCTGCTACAGTTTTCCTATCACGTGTCACTGCTCTCACACCAGGCAACCTCATGCTCTTCAGAGCTTCATTCCTGCTTTCCTAATAGAACAGGACTCCATCATATGGGATAACTCAAAGCTCAGTTCTCAATGGAATTAAAGCTTTGTCCTAACATTTTCTGCTGCTCTTTGAACAGACCAATTCCACCGTGGCTCCTGCCCTGATTGAGGTGTTGGTCTGTCACAGAGCTCGGTGAGCGGCTCCCACACACAGAGGGCACCAGCTTTAAACATCATCAGGTGTAAACCCATTCCCTGAGGCTCAAATGCAATCCCTTGCCAATCCCTTGAGTTATTCAGGTGCCTGGAAACTCACCTGTTGAGCAGGTCATCTCTTCAGCAAGTGTTTTCATGCATCTACACAGACTCACCTTATTCTGTTTATCGCTACCGAATCATCAAACACCAACTCATCTGACAGAATGTNCTTCTCTAATCCTTTTTTTTTTTCTCTTCAGGATGAACAGATACTTTAAAAGAGCTTTAGCAGTAATCCTAAATTAATATTTCATTTGAGTTTCCATGGTAGTTTCAGACTTTCTACTCACCTATGAAAATAATTTTTTACTCAGAGTAACTGCAGATGAGTTCTGATACTATACACATTGTGTGTATGTACGTATCTTGGTATTTTAAAGTTTTTTTTTTTAAATCAAAAAGTAGATCATTAGGCTTAGTAGCAGTAGTGGAGGTCAGCAGTGTCATTATCTTCTTTCCAGGGAAATCTCACTGAACTTCCTTTGAGGCCAGCAGACGGTTCCCTCCACACAAGTGTGACTTTGAACATCGCTGTCAGAGGTCATGAGAGGCACAACACGTACCAAGAGATGTGCAGCTGGCACAGGGAAGCAAAAAAGATTCCTTAAGCTTCTTTTCCTCCTTTTAGTCACCTTAAAATATGGGCACTAAATGAGAAACCCTTACTTCCATGAGATCTGTATTTCACATGTGGGGATGGAAAGCACGATAAATTAGTGACCAGGGATGATAAATCATCCTTCCCTCCACCAGCCATCCTTCTGCCCATCTAAGACTTGAAAAATTCCAAATGCTTCAACATTTTTGCAGAGATGCCCAGGGCTGGACAGAAAAGATTCATTGTTGGTGTGCTTGTTCCACATGAAAAATGTCTTTACTTTTAAGGCTGACAACCTTGAGGACCTTTTATCATCACTGACATTGCTTCCCTATTTCATCTCCTCATCCTCCAAAAAGGGGATGCATGAGAAGACACTTGGATCTATTCTGATACGTGAGGCACTTCCACAAAGTTTCAGAAATGTTTACACAAAATTCAATTAATATATGTGACTGCACTGACTGATAAAAATAAAACCATTGCTGCTATATTCGGACCTTCTCAGCAATCTCACTGCTAGGTAATAGACTGGGGTAGAAATTTTAAAGGCATTCCACGACAGAGCTTTCCATCTGCAAGCATCAAACACCATGACTGCATTAGAAATGAAAAGGAAACAATTAGAAAATGCATAGCAAAACAAATATTCTCAAAATAAATATCCCCAAATGTGCTTCCTGGTGTGTTTATCAACAGGACTGCATTCATGTTGGCAATCTCAGTTGCGTGGAGTGACTAATCAGAGTACCGAGAGCATCACCCATCTCAATTTGTCATTTAGAACTTTTGCTGTCATCATTTAGAGTTTATGCAAACTCTTGCCTAGACCCAGAGGCCAAGGAATAGACTCCACTGCGCTAATATGCAAATAAACTAGAATAACCTCTGTGGGGGAAAAAAAAATCCATTAGACAGAAGTCTAAAATTTTGAACAAATCCTTTTTTTTTTTCCCCATGTTTTGCATAGAGATTCCCCATTCGCAAAGAATTTCAGAACCTGGTTTGTGGTGGAGCACGTCATGTTCCCATTCAAACTTACATGCATTTTTGTTGCCTGTTGAATGAAAATGTGGGTATTCCTTAGCCTAAGAGCACAAAGTCAATGAACAGTGTATTTCAGGGTAAGATTGATCACAATTTCCTTTTCCCTAAAAATTTTAATCTTTGTGGAACCAACAAATGGCTTCACATTGCTAAGAAAAATCATTAGAGCTGTGGAAGAAAAATTTTACCCCAATGAATTCTGTGGAGTAGTAGCGAACTGGCATTTCACATCAATGTTCACTGAATGCTTTCACAGGAAAGCAACCAGAAAAAGCCTTGCAACTACACTCTGAAGAGACAGATGCTTTAATCAGTGATGCAGCCAATTTTTTTTTACTTCTAAGCTTGTGTCGACTTAAAACACGCTTGAATCTGTGCCATTAATAACAGCAAAAAGGCTTTGGGAATGTAAGAAGTTAAACATTTTTCTTGTCCCTTCTAAAATTTTGTAGAATTTCCTGCCCATAAACATCTTTCTGAACTTATGAGGATGCACATGTAAGTAATTGATCAGGTCCTCTGTCTTTCACCCTTCAGCTCCTTGTGTGTTCTGCCCACCTATGGAACCTGGGGATTCCAGGGCTGTTAAAGGATTGTGGAAACTGTTTCTGTGGGGAACCATGATAGCAAAAAAATAACAAACCAAAAAATCCATTGTGGATTATTACACCTATATGCAATTTAAAGTGTGGCCGTGGTAGAGATCAAAATCTCCATCAAAATTCTGCCAACATACATATGACCTAATTCTGACCTAATATCCAATATTTAATTGCTCCACTAACATCAATTGTGCATTTATAAGGAAATAAATTTATTTTTTATAAAGTAATTTACTGTCAAGAGAGTGTAAAGTAAATAAAATGTCTCAGTGAAGGGAAACTGAGACATCACAACAAGTAAAATTCCTCTGGCCTGTGTAAGAATTCATGATTTCAAACTCATGTTACTTCTCTTACCCACTAGATAAAATTTAGTTTTACCTGAGTTTTGAAGATAAGAGAGTCTCTTCCTGTAAATGAATGGTAAAGTTTCTGAAATGTTCAACTACTTATGCCTCACAACAACTATAACTGTGGTGGGGAAAAAAAAAGGGGCCTAATCCATCTCTGATGATGTCAGCAGAACAAAGGCAGAACCTGTGGAATCGTAGCTGTGTGGTATGAAACTATTTAATACAGTATTTTTATAGAAAAAATAATAGCTTTAAAATTCTATTGACATTAATATACAGCTATACACCTAAGTTACCCAAACATGTGCAGAGCTGCAAAAACATTCAGATAGAATTTGTATAAAAAGCAAAAATTTTCATTATAGAAGGGATTCAGCCATTTGTACAAAGTAATGTTCTTTTCCTTCAATTTGCTCCTTCTTTAGCTTTCATTTTATAAGTTAAATTTAAAAATTAGTCAACACACTGAATTAAGTATGTAGATTTTCATTTAAATAAATCAGTCAACAATTTTTTTTATAAAGTATTTACCACTTCATTGTAGAAACATAGGCAAAATGACTATTATAACCAAAATGAAAAATATTGTTCAATTTAAAAAAATGTACTTAAACAAGAACCTGAAAAAGTTTATGATATGCATAACATTGTTCAAGCAAAATTGCACTAGTATTACATAAATCAAGAGTTTTATAAAGGCCCCAATATGGCAAAGTTTAGAAATAGGTAGTATGCATGCACAATAGTACAACAAAAATCTCTTATAAAACAGCAGTTATTGTTGTAATGCTTGTACAAAGGGAATAAAGAGCAACCACAAACATATTTAATCTGTTAGGTTAATATATTATGATAGCTAAAAGTCAGTCATGTCTAGCAGAGGAAGGAAGAGTCCTCCACAGTATATGTGTGAATACGTCTTTTGTGCCTTTAAAGTTATGTATAAAATATTTCGATTCAGTTCAAACCTGAAAGTAATTGTATTCTTTATTTCCATCAAAATTAAAAAAGGCGAGTCGGATTTTGCCTCTTAGCAACAACAGAAAACAGACCAGGTCAGAGAAGTGCTGGAAACTGATACTGATGCTTTTCACTTTTGATCCCTGGGCTTTGATACTGAACCCAGACTACTGTAACTTGGGCTTTGCTAAGGTTTCACTTATATGCAGCTTTGTTTGTTTTACCTCCACAATACCACAGTTTAACTTAATTTAAAGAAACTGCTGTGTTTTGAATCCTTTATTATCACTAAACAGGCGTGAGGG
>VYZQ01030207.1:79226-103508 GCA_013400655.1 Mystacornis crossleyi
GCTATAAATTATATTTCTTCATTATACAAGGTAATTTTCTAACTTTGCTTTTTCTTTTAGTCATGACATAGCAATATATACTAAAAGACATTAATGAAGGTATCCAATCTCACTATTTTAAAAACAATTACATTAAAATTTCACTGGAACTTGTCTTATCATTAATATTAAAACTGTAAGATGAGAACATCTGGATGAGAGTTGTTTACTGTCTACATTAAATTGCACTGAAAAAGAGAAATCAAAATCCCCTTTTCCCCCACAACTCTGCAGGATGCCAGAAGACGACAAAAGCCCTGCACTAAACCAGATCATCAAACTATTCCTTATAATAAATTTAGGAATANATAATATTGCTATAATATATATAATATTGCTATTATATATATAGTATTGCTATTAGCAATATGTGTACAGTACAGAAGTTATACAAGCATTAAAAATAATATGCAGAAAATATATAAAAAGCATGTCCAGGTGACTACTACTGCAGCTGAAATTGCACTGAACAATAAAACAAAAGGAAAAGAGATTGAAATGGTAAAACTAAAAAGGAATGAGAAAGGACTGGGTAAGTAAGTAGATAAAAAACTTCACATTTTTCCCAAGCAGTGATGTACAGCAGCAAACACTATGCAAGTTTTATCTGAAAAAATTTAAACTCATGTACAAAGAATATCTGCATTAGAGCTTAGTTATTAAATGCTCCATGAAAAATATACATATTCCCCTTTTCCAAGACCTTAAAATTTCCTCTTCTGACAACCACTCTTCAAACACCTGTTTGCATTTAGTTCTTGAACTAATACTGGTTTGTGGTATGAAGTGAATAAAAGACCTTTTATCATACAAAGGTATAACCTGCGGATTATGTTCAATTTCAAGATATTTATAACAAAGATATTTTGAGTTAAAAAAGAAAGCTCTCAAAGGACTGACAGAATGCTGTGAAATTCCTGTTGTAATTGCAATTGGGGAGCTCATTAAATATACCCCAGGAAATCATATGGAAAGCATTTATTGCAAGATACTTGATAAAACTTCCTGGTTTGTACTGCCCCTCAGGGTTACCAGGGCCTTCTCTTAGTCAGGATTTTCAATCCTGCATTTGTTCTACACCACAGTGGCCTTTTCTACTCAGCCTTCAGAAAATGCCAGTCAGGGAACTGCATGCTAGGGTCCCTTTCTTGTCCCCAGCTATGGACTATGGATGTAGCTGAACCTTTTTTTGAGCAGAGCCTTGCCGTAGTGACGAGTTTATTTATTAAAAACCTGGGTGTAAACGCAGTGCTTGTACAAGCTGCACGTGCACCTACATAAAAACTGTTCATATCTGGAGATTTTTCCACAGGCAAGGAATGTCAGGAGGAAGGTACAGCATCACAGGCACTGGAGCTGCAGGGGAGCTCCTGCACAGAGAGGAATGCACTTTTCTCTTTCTGAATTCCGTGACCTGAACACAAGCACACATTGCCCACACAGGGGCTCACCCGCACACACTCCCCTCACACAGTGTCTCTCTCCAGCCTACTGGAGATAAAGCTGGCAAGAACAACTTGGCAACAATGGACCGGGTTTCCCAGAAAAGGTGTGGCTGCCCCATCCCTGCAAGTGCCGAGGCCAGGCTGGGTGGGGCTCTGAGCAGCCTGGTCTAGAGGAAGGTGTCCCTGCCCACGGCAGGGGGGTTGGAACAAGGTGGTCTTTAAGGTCCCTTCCAACCAAAACCATTCAAGGATTCTGTAAGAACAGCTCTCTTATTTATTTCACTCCTTCAGGAGCTATTTTTCCTCATTTATCCATGTCTACACCTCCAGGTTCAAACTTTGTTATCGCCTTTAACCGATCCCACAACTTGTTCGCTCCCCAGCTGTTCACTGTCTTTAACCTGTTACTTGACCAAAATTCTCCATTAAGAAATGAAGTAATTTATTCTTTCTCCACCCTTCACTTTTCAGTTTCCTCTGTTACCAAACTTAGGCTTTCTTTCAAGCTCCTGCATGGTCTGTGCCTTCTCATTAACGCTACAGGATGACTTGTTCTTCGTTAGAGAGGAACTGATGTTTGTTCTAATATTGAAATGCAACACACACTTGAATCCCTCTGAACAGTCAGCACGTCCAGCCATAGGCAACTAATGTAATGCTGTACTCAGTCTTCTGATTTTTATATTTCTATAATGCCTAGTGTAAGGGGGTTATGATTTGATCACATTTATTTGCAGATAATAATAATAGAGCACATCCATGTGCAGGTATAAATAACAACAGTAACACAAATAAAAAGATGGAATTACAGCAACATATAGTGATGACGATGGTATAAAAGACACAAAGCTGAGAGAGAGCAATATTCTGTGCTATAGATTCTGCAATAAAAGCCCTGCCCATTCAACAACCAGAGCCACTCTTGAGTACTTGAAAGTTTTAACTCTTTCCAGTTCTCTTCACTGGTATCATACAAGGTGTAATCTCTCTCTAAACCCTGCTTCTTTTGCAGGAATGGATATACAGGTAGGTAACTAGTGAGAAGGAAATAGTTAAATAAAGGTATTTATTAAAAGACAGAGTTATAGGACAGATGGAATGGAAAATTTGTGAAATACACAGAAAAAGCAGTCCTTCATTATTTCCCATATGAATCTGATCTCCTGATCATTCATTTTTTCCAATAGATTTGTGAACTTCCTGGTGCAATTCAGATATCTCACATGCTTCTACTGTTATGCACATCACACACGGACCCCACACGACAGTGAGCAGTATTAAAGAGATCCTTAAAAAAATGTAGTATGGGAACACTAAAATGACAGTAACTATATAAGATTATGCTACTTTAAGACACCCTAAGTGGTATATTTTTCAGCAAAGGTCATTACCCCAAATTTTAACATTCTGAAATTCTCACAATCTCTGTAATTGAGCAAGACCAATAATGTGGGATGAGGGGGAATAATAATCATCATATACCTAAAAATTATGCTAAGAATTAATAATCTAGATTGCATAGATGTCCAAAGAGAAATCACAGCATATTCTGCATATTTTAAACCCTGACAGATCATTCATTGAAACTGGCCTTCATAAAATCTTCTCTTTTCTGGTGGCTTATAGGAAGCCACAGTAAGGCCCTAATTCACTCCTAAAATGCTTAGGTGGAAACCACAACTCCTTCTTCCAGAGTACAACTGATATTTAGGTCATTTAGTGCATTCAACATTAAAAAGACACCTTGAGACAGGAAGATAAAATTAAAATGTATGCTAGCAGTACAGGCTGCTGGAAGGAGAGTCTGTTCTTACAGGCTTAGAGTTGCTCTGTATAATTATGGCTTTAGGATTGCCCTTTGGAACAGATTAAACTTATTCTCTACTGACTTTATTGAATGATGATAATAAGGGCTTGATTATGTGTAAAGTTTGCATTCTCAACTGATGCTGGCTGTGAGAGAGAGCAGAGTTCCTGCTGAATAGCAATAAACCCAGGCATCTCCTATTTCTTCTAAAAATCACCCACTTGGGAATTAGAGACTGGTTAAGGAAAAAGTAACCCTTGGACAAGTGTCTCCTGGAGCATTTGAGAGAAAAAGCAGGAAAGGGGCATCCAATATGTTACTTTATAGCCAGCAACATGTTGTTCTTAGGGCTGTATGGTTCTGAAAACACAAGTATGATACACGGAGATATAAAAAGTTCCAACCCCCCTGTCCCATACACTGCTGATCAACAGACGCACTCCATACTCTTCCAAGTCTAAGAAGAGGTAGTCAGGACATTAAACTTGTTTCCAGTGGATTTATGGCACCTCAAGTCAGAGAGTTTCATTGCTTGAGAACACTGACAAAACAACTGAGATCACGTTTAAAAAAAATTATTCACCCTAAGCAGTCACGGTCTTTGCTCTCCACCAGACACCCACATCACATCCCCACAGCATTCTGTGTTTTCATAAACCAAGCGCTGAGATAGGTTTAGGTCTGTGTGAGTTTCACATTTTATCCCAATCTAGATCTTTGGTCCATGATTTTGCTACTGACTTTTCCATCACAACCACTGAGGGAAGCTATGTTCATCTGACAGGTCTTTTGTATCTCTCTGTACATCTGACTTTCAGGATTTTCAAAGACTAAGGTTGTTTTTTTAGCTTGATGAAGACCAAAATTTTCTCTTTAAAAAGTAGACCTAAAATCCTTTAGAGAAGTAGAGAACACAAATGTAATTTTCTTTTTTAATCAGAGAAGTCAACATTATGGTGTAGTTCACATACCTTTTGTTTAACCATTTCTGTTTTACAGCATTATTTCTATAAAATTAACAAGACTTTTATAAATACAAGCTTAACTCCTGAAGTTGTACCTAAATAGCTGTTCTGCTCCTTTCCCTGTACAGATAAGAAATAGGAAGTCAGGTTTGGACTACAGAACACGTGCAACATCGCTGTTCACTAAACTTTATGTTATGGAGGATTAATTTGGTAAAATATCTCAAAACATGAGCAATAGAAGCCAAGTGTAATTTTCATTTCTTTTCCAATTTATTTAATAAAAATAAAGTTTTTTATTTCTTCCTCTGATCATACACACACACTCCAAATGTATTTTTAAATACACTCATCAGTGCAACTCTCAAAGGGTAAGTGTGTATTAGAGAAATGGTCCCCCAGATTAAGTATATATTGTGAAATGTATGTGAATGTGCATGACTTGAACCAATGAACTGTGGCCTGGAATGATGTCACACAATGTGCAGCATTAAGTGGAAGGTTAAACCTACTTGCATCTCGGTTCATTAAACGTGGTTAAAGTGCAAATTCCCTCATTCTGACAGTAGTAATCACAAGGGTTCACTTTCTGGTCACAGCGCTGACTTTTAAACCCCACAGAGCATCTGCAGAATTTCAGTAAAATAGACCTACATAAATATTCTGCCTTGGGCTGAACAGATTTTAAACGCATTATATATAACGACGGCAAGACACGCACACATACACAGGCACACACTCACAGGAGACAAAATCAATATTCTTTTTTTTTTTGTGGAAGGTCCATCTGACAACACTGAAAAGTTTGCTCGTGAGTGTTGGTCAAACAGTTTTTAAAACAATGAGCCTATACTGCCTGAAGGGTTCTCAGAATATTGTTGTCAGATGCACTGTACATTTCTATCGATTGATTCAGACTGCAACAGCCTTAAAAATGTTCATGACCATTTTCTTGGCATTGTTAATGGTGTTGGTGTATGCTGCAGCATTTTTGTATTGTAAATCCACACAAAAATTAAAGTACAAAAGTTGGGTTTTTTTTTCCTTGAGATGCTATGGTGTTTCATGTGAATTGAAAAAGAATGTGACAGTTTTATAAGAAAAAAAAAAGAAAAAATACAACCTTTCAAAATACTCATTCTAGGTGTTTAAGCAAATGAATCACCAGATTTAGTCATCATATTTGGGCCTTACATATTACAGCTGTGATAGTCTCCTTTTTCCAGGATTTATCAGTCTCTAGTCCTCAACTAAAGACATTTAAGGAAGTACAAATAACAGGAAAAATGGCAAAAACAGGTAAAAAATAATAATGAAAAAGAAAAATAAGCACTTAAAGTATTTTCAACCGAATAAGGGCAAAACTAAATTACACTGCCTTTAGCCCCAAACCTTCAAACGTACATTGACAATTTTTCAGTGGTATTGCCGCTACAGTTGTGTCCCTTTTCTTAGGCAGAAGAGCTCTTCAGCTCTCACAGGGAGGAACCCTTGGCCCATCTCTTCCACTGGTCAGATGAACAAGTTCTAGGCATTTGTGAAACTCCTTTGAGAGCCTTAATAAAACCCTCTCTCAAGATGAATAAAATGAAGGAATGGCCATATCTGTATTCACAAAGTTGTAGTGCCAGATCTCTTTGGGCAACAATTTGCTTATGTCACCCAGGAAATGAGACACTCGAGTCCAATTCTGTCTTCCAACCTGGAGGATGCTCTGACCTCCAGGTTGTCTGGAGAACTGGAAGACAATTCTGACACGAATCTTCTAAAGAAAAAATATAAATTAATAAAAAAGTCTATGACTAAGTAGCTCAGTGTAACTGAGAGTAGGAAAGAAATTAATTTCTTGCTAAGGTGACTACTTCAGCATTTTATATTGAGGAGTTGAAAAAGAAGATACACCATAGCCCTCAAGAAAGGAGTAGAATGCAGATTTTTCTACTTCTTACAATTGTACTTCACTTCTAAGCTACAGAATCCAAATTTCTTTGGCATTTTATGTCTGAGCTTAAGAAAAGCAGCCTGAATTATTCTCTCGACCCTGGCACAGGAGGGAGGGCACAATCTCACCCCAGAACAGCCACACCACTGTGGGCAGTGTGGAGGTTAGGGCAGAAATGAGAGACACATGAGCATATCCCATAAGGGAAATAACACTGACATTATTTGTCCTATTTCCTAGCCATCAGGAGGAGGGGTTTGCCTCCACCTCTGATCATCGTTGTAGGACAAGAGACTTAATCCACCTCTGAGAAGCAGGGCAGGCAACCTCAAGATTCTATTTCAGAAATAAATGCCTGCACAGACCTGAAATTACTGTAAGTCTCAAAGATGTATCTTTGTACCCATATGCATTCACAATACAGTCCTTAGTTATACATTTCAACACACATTTTGCAAAAAAGTATGCAAAGCATGAGGTTACAGAAATAGCCAGAAAACAGATACTGTAAGTTGAAACTGCAACCAGCACATTATTCATCCTAGAGAGACCAAAAATACAGACACATGCATAACAATTTAATTATTTGTTGTCACACAGGCATTTTAATGATCTACAGGATGCAGGATACTCACAGACAGACAGGTATATTTGTCTCTGGGTCCAGCTGACAGGTACCACCATTGTAGCAGTAGCCATCACACAGCTGACAAGTAGAGGCAATCTTTCCATTAGTGCAACTGCCATGGTTAAAAAAAAAAAAAAAAAAGCCAAAAAAAAAAGCAAAGAGCAATCAGGATTTTGGTAAATCTGATTATTTCCTTGCAAAATCAATATTTTAATAGATAATTATGGTATGTATACATTGCAAGAATTCTAGGTTTCCAGTTTGAAAAGCTAGCACAGCAATGAGATTACACAAAATATTTTTAATATTTGTTTTTATGAAAATAACTATTATAGTACAAAATAATCACTAAGCATTAGAGCAGCACATGTTACCTATGCCTTCAATAGTATTTAGCATGTCTCTATCACTGCCACAGATAACGTAGAAGAAATGAAGAATGAAGAAATTTCAGCAGTTCCAGAACCCTCTACCGTTAATTTGATTGATTTCAATGTTTCCAAGCGAAAACCCATTCAGTCTCCTGCTACATTATGCTTCCTCCAGTGAGGAGTGCTCCACAAGTTGGTTTTAGAAGTCAGGAGCCAGTTGGTTTTGTATGGGCAGAAACCACACAGAGGGACTGATCTGATGCGACCGCTTCAGGGACAAGCTCATGTGTGAGAGATTTAAAGGATAATGCAGTGGAACTGCTGCTGAATGTCTGATTTTGAGCCAAGTCCGTCCCCTACACGCACTTACTTGCACACTATGTCACTGCTGTCCTTGTTTACTATGCAGCGTCCCCCATGGCACCTGATGCACTTGTCCACCTCGCACTTGGGGCCCTCAAAGCGCACTGGGCAGACGCATTCCACACTGCCATCGTCGGAAACCGTGCACGACTCGGAATTCACACAGTAATGGTGGCAAACATCTGAAAGCAACGTGAGGCCCAATTACTAGAAGACATTAAGGAGTGTTATAGAAAAAAAATAATACAGTACTTTCATGTTTTAAAAGGCACTATAATAAAAACAAAATGAAAATTGAAGCTGGTGACTCACTGGCAACCACAGGAATCAAGAATACCCCATAAAGAGATATATAATATATTAATGATGTAGTCTGGGGAAGTGAAATGGAAATATAAACTCATAAGAGGGTTTTTTTTTCCCCCTTCTAGTTGTCTAACCATTTATGGCATCATCCCACATAATATAAAGACTACTGATGAGAAAAGCAGAGCAATGTTAATGTATTTAATGGGACGTTGGCTGAATAAAAATCATCTGGTACATTCACATTACCATTAACAGCATTATGCTAAACTGAAATTGAAACGATATTTTGAAATAATTAAGTTTTATTTTCATTTATCCACATATTAAAATTTCATGAAGTTCTAATAATAATATACAAAGACATAATCCATAAGTTCTACAAAGTACTACATACACGCTTATCTTTACAGACTGTGCAAGACCCCATTACAGTATTTAACTGTTTAAATGCCAGCAGGACTGACATTTCAAGTACTGAATTCTTTAACTCTTCAGAACCACCAGTAACTGTCTCAGTTTTCACACTTTTTAAAAAATTAAATTGCCGCAATGAAGAAGCTTCCAACAGATACAAAATAGTGGTATCTTAACATTTTGGTTAATTTTTATTTATGTGGTAGTGACAACTTTTTTTTTTTTCTTTCTTTTTTTTTTTTTTTTTTTTTCTCGCACTGATGNTTTTTTCCCCTTCTTAAAAGTCATCATTTGAGCTCCTTAATGGGCAGGGACATGTTCCACTGCCCCAGACTGCTCCAAGCCTCACCCAACCTGGCCCTGAACACTTCCAGGGATGGGGCAGCCACAGCTGCTCCGTGCACCACTTCTGAGGGTGTCTCAAAGTCAGAAACACATTTTGCTTATACTGCTCTGAGCTGTTTTTCCTCCTCTCCAAGGAGTGAGTCCTGCTGGAAGAGTTCTGTGCGGGACAGAGCCTGGCTGCGGGAGGAGTTGTTTCTGTTTCAATACTCATTGTGTGTCTCCGCCTGTCTGTGCAGGCTGTAGGCTCAGCTGCTTAAGGCATCACTGCTCAGCAACCAGAGCGGCTTAAAAGACACTAAATGAGGTTGTTCATTGTTTCTGGTTCCCCAGTTCCAGGTATAGAATGGCAATTTGCAGCAGGGGGGCTGTTTTTGGAGCAAAAACTCCGGCAGTTTGAAAGCTAATACTGAGAGTGATTTTATGTAAGAGTAGTGCAAGGGGCATATGTTTGCATGTACATTAGGAAAAAAAAAAAATCCAGAACCAAAAAACACAACCCCAAAACCTAGGAATAGGAAGGTCATATGTAAAAAAAAAAAAAAATTTGCTTTTTATTATTGATTGCTGTCACAAACACCTTTAGTAATCTGCTGTATCTAAAATGTTTATGCTACATTTGGGCTGAAAGTACACAAATATTTTTTCTTTTCCTAAAGAAAGGGAGTTCAGTTTCAGAGAAAGTCACAGCTTGTGCGATCACTATATCCACTTTGAATGATTGTAACCGCATGAAAATGTTTCCTATTTTTTAGGTAGTTTGGGCCTTAAATGACACAAGAAATGAAGTTGAGCTACTCTGTGTCTTTTTTTCTGGAATTTAAAACAGGGAGCTACATTCAGATACATCAGATTTATGTGCATTTAATAACATGTGCAATGTTAGTAGAATTCTATGTAAATTCACTAACTTAAATTTATTTCAGCAGTGCCAGTGCCTTGACATGGAGCACACATTTTGGTTATTAGCCCTTATGTGAACTAATCACAGGAGAAACTCTGCACTGGGTAATTGGAGACGATAAGTATGGGGAAAATAAGGTCCTTGCAAGCTGGTAATACTGCAAGCAAATGTCTTCTCCCGGCCATAAAACCCCACTAATAATACTTTAAGCTTGGGAGCAGGAGTAAAATACCTACACACATTCATGTGTCATCCTTTGCATATGAACTGCCTTCAATCACAGCAAAGACAGACTGAAAAAGACATCTGGGAGGCAGCCAGTCCTGGCAATAATGCCATATTAACGTATTCCAACTCGCATACAAAGTGAAGGTGATTAATAAAGCAAAAGATCACACACATGTGTGAATACAGCAAAAAAATAACAGATGTGACTTGACATACACATTATTAACTGTTAAGCAGCAAAATTTCACAAAACTGTTATTGGCCACCAAAAAATACTCTGAAAGATTGTAAGACATTTTTTTCCCCTCTAAAAGTTTTAAATCAGCAAAAGCTTAATTTTATTTTGTATTTTATAATGTGTTCGAATCTCTGTATTGTCGTAGTTTCCCAGACAATCCAAATCTGATAATAAGCACTTTAAAAAGTACCCCTAAATTTACATTTAAATTAATTCCATTAAAAAAAAATAAGAAAAAAGATGTTTGCAGAAGCATTCAACTAGAAACAATTTGTTTGGTTTTGCGTAAGCCTCAAGTAAATATTTTTCCTTAATCTGTGTGTCTGTCTGTGCATGATTTATGTACTATACTATTTTCAAATATCCAATTGTGTTTGCAGATACTTATTTGTGGATTCACGCAGTTTGTTTAATACCAAGGGGGAGAGAATCACAATTACTGCTGGTTTTCCATTCAAAGGTTTCAATGTATTCCACAGTCTCCCAACTGGAAATATATTCAGTTTACTTCAGTACAAATCCTATTTAAGATACACATTATCCCTTTCCTTGTTTGACAGACCTTTCTCTAAAGCTAAATACTTTTTACGTCTTGTAGATAATTCTAAACTAGACCTTTATAACAGCTAATTTCCCTTCCCTTTCTTCTTAAATCAAGCCTTCTTCAGCAAATTCACTGAAGGTACAAAAGAGATGATGGCTTTCACATTTAATGTTCTATGACAAGCACTATGGCAGTCTAACAAGACTGTGACAGTCCTCGCCTTTAGAATGTTACAGTCAAAGCAAAGCAGGAGTAGAAAAAAGGAGATGATTAAAAAACATCATTCAGATCTCAGTAAAATAATTTGTTCTAACTCAAGGTTGCTTGTGAGTCATCATTTTGAAGAGACATGGGGATGACAGATTGTAATCTGTAAATGAGTGGCCAAAAGAAAAAATTCAAGATTATGTTCAAATGTCTTGAGTTACTGAAAAGAGATAATGGTGAAAGAAAACAAAAGCATGGCAAGAAAAGAAATATAAATGGAGTAAGAACAGAATGCCTACTGGTTGATAACCTACTTTTCTTAGTCCTCTGTAAAAGAAGCAAAAAATTAGAGGAAGTTGTAGAAAGTGAAAAGAGCTTTTCTGAAGGCATGGAAATCTTCAGAAAACTACCTCAATGAGAAGAGAGAGATGGGTCAGTGGAATAAAAAACTAGGGAGAAAATCAGATGCAAAAGACAGAACCTAAGTCCTGAGAAGTAAACAAGAGTGATGTTCAGAAATCCTTTACGATTTCAATACCGTGATGGGGCGGAAACCATACTCAGGGTGACATTTGAGCAAGCTGAAGGAATATAGCAATATGAAACTCAAAGCTGTCCTCAGTGTACTGCTTGCTGGGGTTAGAAATAGAAAACAAAGGCAAAGGAGCAGTTTGAAAGACTTGTTGGTCTGCAAAGATAAGGGACATCAGAAGGTTCTCTAATCAACTATTTCAATTCATTATGTTTAAGTATTATACCAGCATAAGAAAACATACATAAATTGGAGTAAAAAAATTTAACACAATTATCTCATGGCTACTGACAAAGCTGTCTGTCTTGTACTGATCCACTCTATGGCTCATTCATGAAAATAATGAGAAATCATTCCTAAAAAAGCTCTTTCTTCAGCTAGCCATGTGGAAGGGGAGAAATACGCTCAAGGATCACCTGAATACATCAGACGACATTGCCTCAGCAGCACGAATAATCTGGGGCTAAATTTAACAACGCCGTAAAAAAAAAAAAAAAATCACCCACACGGGTTTTAAACTTCCACTGTGTAGAACTTTTACGACAAACCCAGATGGAATAATTTGTGGTGACTACTCACAGTACTGGCACCTGTCTCCGGTGTACTCGGGCAGGCAGGCACAGAAGGGCTGGTTGCCCGCAGTGACGCTGCAGGTGCCCCCGTTCTGGCAGAAGCGCTCGCACACCGTCTGGTTGCAGCTCGGCCCTGTGAAACCCAGAGCGCAGCTGCAGGTCGGCCGACCTGTCCAAAACAGAGAAAGCTATTTTATGATAAAAATAAATACAAATTTAAACAATAATCGGCACTTTCGCAACATAGATTGATCGTGAGAGTAGGAAGTTTCAAGGTTTGAGCCCACCTGTGTTTCTCTAGGCGCTGACAGATCGTGCCTTTGCAAACATTGCTTGAATGCAGAACTTTCGAAAAACAAAGTTGGCTCTGGGAGATATGGGCACCTCAAAAACAGCATCTGTGCATTTTTACACTTGTGCATGTACAGTCATTGACTCTTTTACGAGAATAAAGTCATTATTTAAAATATACAATCGTTTCAAAAGATGGTCCTAAGCAGGAATTTAAGATATGACTGAACTCTTGAAGTCATCCTGCCATGCTGGGTTCCTCCATCTGCAGAGGATAACTGTTTCTATAATCCCCACTGGTATCTCTTCAGAGCGCACTTCATTATTCTCAAATCCACAAACCTTGATATATAATCACATGAATATACAACTATTTACTAATGCACTAATAGATACACTTTACATAACAATTTTTAATAAATCACATGTATCTGTGCCTGTTTTGTTATGCCACCCCGCTCAGATAATGAAGACTGTTACATAAAAATTGCTGTCTGGCATCAGACCAAAGATGCCTGTAACATCAATATTCAATGTCTGAAAAGCAGGAAACACTTTGGGATGAACATTTGCACACAATGAACTGCTAGTCTACAGCTTCTTTTCAAAGGATTTGAAAATAGTCTTAAAAACCCAGTGCATTTTCCTCCTATGATTCATCTCTATTGTAATTTCCCCATTTTTTCCTTATCTAAATCTCATGTCTAAAGGATTTATAGCTTTGTTACAATTCCACTGCTTTATTAAACCCCTCCACTTTCCTGTCTTATTTTCTTAAGGCTTATCTTCTTTAAAATGAACTTCTCAATTCCATTAATGTTCTTCCATCTCCCAACTTTGCTTTTCTATCTCATTTATAATCTTCAAATAAATGACCTGATGTGTCTAACCAGCCATCTCCCTTCTCACGTCCTAATAAACTATTCTCAGTCTTGATTATCTCTTACAAGACATTATTTTTCCCCCACCCTCCTTCTCTTCACTTTCATTCAGCTTTAGGGATTTTCTTAAATTTAGGGAGAACCAAGTTTACCACTTTTATTTTTCCTGGCTTCCCAGGAAGGAAAGAGATGAAGATTAAGCAGGACCTGAGGACCTTAGGAAATAAAAGGGCAGACAGGATGGGTTGGAACAAGATGAGCATTAAAGTTCCTTCCAACCCAAAACATTTCATGATTTTGTGTTTATCAAGGTAACTACATAATGTACAGCATGTGCGATGCAGAATCCCCTTGGACCGGAATTACACACATAAACAATAACTTCTCAGATTTTATTACTGACAGCCCAATCAACATAACGACATGACTGTAGAGTCTAGAAGAGGTCAAAGAAAATCAGGGAATAAGTTATATATTACAGGTAGTAGTTTTCCCTGGATTTACATTTGAAAAACTTCATGCCATAAGGCAGGAACAAGCTTCTTATACAGAAACAATCCTACATTATGGATGGCTGGCTTGGGGAGTTCACAAAAAACCTATGCTTGACTTGGGCCTGACCTGGTTTAAAATGCACAGAAGAGCCAAAATCGTATGCAGTCAAATGAAATAACATTAAGGGTCACTTTTCCATAGTATTTCCCCCCGGTTTTCAGGGGGATCTAACAAGAACTCTCCTGGTGCCTGATTTACAGCTGCTGTATGAACAGGTCCCTTCTTTGCTGGGTTTTGTCTCATGGTTTCCTCAGTTTAACACCACGGCTGGTGCAGGTATCCACACCTACTTTCCCACTTGCCTCCTGATGTTCACCACAGCTGCATCTGAAACTCTGAGATGTGCACCCCTGCTTACCTTGCTGCTCTTTCTTCTCCACTTAGGTGGAAGTGTTATTGAGTAATTAAGATTAAACTGAGTATTCCACAAACCCTACAATTCAAATTTTCTTCTGGTCTGCCTTTCTTTTAATACTGTGCAATCATTTAATATCAAACTCATTGGAGAATTCTTCAATGCAAGTGAAGCACCCTCATTTTGTCTCCTCTCTCTGACTCAGGCAGAATGATTTATTCACTCTTTTTCCTTCACTTACTTCTTACCCTTCTTACATGACACGCATCACGTAAGTCTTTTCTGTATTTTCTATTTTAAGCTATGCTAATTTAAAGTGTTTTGCAAATCATCCTAAGGGCCATGGGATCAGTTAGTCTCTTTCTCTAATGAGTACAGCAGGAACAAAACCATTGACCTAAAAATAGCTCTGACTACTTCAATATGCATCAGCCTGGTTATTCATATCTGTCCCCTGTGATCTAAACATTAAATCAAAGATGTTGAACTCAGATGTTAGGACAGATTCCACTTGTTTTTCCCCATGTATACAGTTGTATTTAAATTTCTGCCCCCAAGACAGGGGGTTTCACATAATCCTTCATCTGAATCAGTGTTTCAGTAAAAAAAAAAAAAAAAAAAAAAAAAAAAGACAAAATAGTGATAAAAGATAGATCTGGAGGTCTGAAATCAGTTTTCATTATTAATACACCTCTATTTGTTAAAATGATGAGACAATGATATTTTTCTAGTTTGTAGAAAAGATTATTCTATTCTTTACTAATGTATACTTATAAATATGCCAAACTGCTGACAGTTGTATGAAAATTTAATACAGTATAGCCTAAACCCCATTTTTGTCACTCAATTTAACATGACTTTCAGTAATGTTAATAGTCCATTGCCTATTTATACACAGACTGTTGACATCTGAAATAATACTAGTAATGACATTTTCATTTGCCTTATTCTCATAAATTGTTTCTGATACAAAAAAATGGTTCCAGGAACAGTTTAGGAAAACTGCAACATTAAACAATGCCAAAAAATGCCATAACGTTTTGTATCATGGAATCAGAACATAGATTTATGTTTACAAAGGAAGCAGCCATGTAACCAAGGTGCCACATAACCCAACTAACAACCATGGCAGGATGAGCTCAAGCACAGAGAGCTCCAGCGCCTTCCCTGGTCAGGAAATCTCAGGATTGGAGCGCTGCAGATACAGAATTAAAACTCCTTCTTAATTCTTGATCCTCACCACCACAGAAAGATTCACAACACATTAGCATATAGAAAATATTCACATGGAAAGTGGCTCATGGAATGCCAAACTGCTTTGACTTCAGAATAGAATTTAGTAGAATAAAGGAGAATAAATTATGGTGACCCTAGGACATAAGTTATTTTTAGCAGTAGGATATGAAAAAAAAAAAGAATTTTTTGACGTAGAAATGAAATGCAGTTTCCCCCTTTCTTACAAAAAATAAATCATTAAAAAAAAAGGATACAAGGGATCAAAATCTTTCAATGTTCAATTAGGTTTTGATACAGAGCTGTAGTTACTTCTGGTTTGTCAGTTTAATTTGCTACATAATAACAACTGTTTGTTTAATAAATTTGCAAATAATCTTCAAAAATTGCTTATAAATATCTTCTTTTACTTTCTCTAGAATATGTTGGTGATTTTTTGGAATTCATTCATCTATCTTAAGGTCATATTTACATTTATTTTGCAAGAATCAGAATTCTAAGGAGATCAATTTTCAATCATGCTATTGCCTAAGCAACAGAAAAATGCTGTGTATTTTCAATAACAACATAAAGTTAAAAAAAAAAGAAAAATAATTAAGAACTAGGTCAATAGCATTATTTCTGTAAGCTTTCTGCAAGATTTGAACAATGAGATCATCTAGATGAATGTCTTCATCAAGACCTACATTATTTATTTCCTCCAGTCACTGGTAAATTCACGATCAGCAATGTGTGATTTTATGTTGTTATGTGTGAATATGCACATTTAATTTTTAGATTTAACTTGCTGTCACTATTAAAGACAATGAGGTGGCTCTACATGAGCTTTCTGTAAGCAATATCTCAGCCTTTGGTGTTGTTACCAGCAGTCTGTGGGAATCACAATAATTCATTTCTGTGTGGCTGATGAACCATAATTAGCTTTACTGAAACAACAGGAGTGGAGAGAAGCTGGATTATTGAAGGTAATTAGTAGGTGAGTTGATTGGGATCTATCCCAACAGATACAGTCTCTCTGTGTTATTGAAAAGAGGAAAAGAACACTTTCTAAATATCTCTGAGGACTCAGAGGCTGCTCTTTCCAAGGCTGCTGGTGGTTCTGCTGGGACCTGAGATCAGACCCAGTGAAATACCACCCTCATCCTTCCCATAGTCCCTGTCCTGCTGACACCACAAAAAAACTGGTTCTTCACTGACAGTGTTTTCAGTATGCACCAAATCACCTTGTTTTGCTCATAAAATAGATACGAAATAATATCTGTTTTATACACAATGATTCCTTCAGAATATTTCATCAATTTTCATTTAGAGGAAAGACATAGTATTTTTTTCACTCATCTTGATACAAACATCACAATTCTGTATGATTAGACATACCTTTCGTATAGTACAAAGGGCTATCTGGCTTTCTGAACTAGTTAACTTAGTTAACGTGTTTGAGACAATCAGCAAACTACTGCTGCAATATTTTTACTTTAAACTACATGGAGAAACAAAATGTGTTTTTATGGTAAAGTTGACTTTTTTCCCAAATTCCCATTAATTTGGCTTACTGGAAAGTGTTCATTATTACACCCAAACTTTTAATTACATGTCTCAGATGTGTACTTTTAATTAACTGATGACATTTTCTTTGTTCAATTATTGTAGTTCAATACAACTGTAGTAAACTTATAAATTTTAATTAAAGCTGCTCCAATCTCTGGCTATATAACGTTCACATAGGAATTTGCCAAAAGGCTTAGCAGTAAGTAAGCCAACAGTGAATAATCCCTGAATTGCCAGTGGGATTTGTTTAACAAATTAACATTTGTGTGTAGATAATGAGGTTCCACAACTTAACATATCCAGCAAAGATTTAGCAAAATCACGTTTTAAAAAATTAGTAATACTCTGCAATTTACTTAATTAGTTATCACATTACTATTCTGTATTAGGTGGGGGAAGAGAAGAGGATTTACACATTCACTAGAACACACACATTCACCAGAAGGGTATTTTGTCTGCTGCATCATTTTATTTGGATCAGAATAAGAGGCAAGGTTCACTCCCAGGAAATCTCCTCCTCATTTTCTGAGCCAGAAATGAGCAGTAAGGAAATTCCCTGACTCCTAAGGAAGCTTCCAGCTGTGGGAATCCTTTGGAAGCATCATCTCATGAGGATAAAATTGCTGGCAGTCTCCTCCAGACACCATGTGTGTAAAATGACACTTGTGAGATTGACTGCATCAAAGCTGATAGAATAATGTGAGAATTGACAAGGGCAATCCAAGCCTCCAAGAAACAGAAGGTCAAACAAGCTGAAATGATCACAGGTCACTGATATTTTGCAGATGGGTTTAGATTGGCACTTGCACACACATGGCTTCTGCAGCTTCCAGAGGAAAAATCTTCATAATTTTGAACAAAAATACACTTTTAAAGAAAAGCAAAATTGGGAAAATATTGTGGAACTTGAGTGCATGAGTTTAGCAGGTCAGTTTGATGAGTCAGTTGTATAATGGATGAGAAGTCTGAGTGCTGCTTGCTGAGGAGGTGTTTGTGAGCACTGTAGTACAGGGGGAAGCACGCACAGACAGCAATAGCACAGCACATCCAAGCAAAATGATACTGAGATGACTTAATTTTAAAACAGTAATCTTACGCTTCACAGAAATTGGAGTTCTTTGCCAAAATGAGTTTGCAATATACCTATTGGAACATGGGGCTTTAAAGGATGTGTCACTTGCAGACCTGGCCTAGTGGTGGTCCTGGCAGAGCTGGGTTACGGGCTGGACTCAGTCTTAGAGGTATTTTCCAGTCTTAATGATTCTGTGATTCTATTGCCATCAGACAGATCAACCTGGTAGGACAAACTATAAATCTAGACAAAAAATAATGCTGAAGTTCTAAAACCATTAATGAGAAACTGAGCAATTCCTGGTAATAAAGAACCTTTCCATTCCCACATGTAGAAATGTGCAGGAATAAAGTAACACACAGACTAACACCTCTCACATGAGCCTGACACAGCAGGTCAGCTCTGCCTGGAAGGCTGAGACAAGGAGCAGGAACACTGCTCTGGTCGGATTTCACACCCTCAGTCCAGTTGCAAAGGGCTTGTGCATCCCCTGCAGCTACAAGTGCCCTGCCCAGTTCAAGGACTGAAGGACACACAGCGGGGTATTCGATGGGAAAGAGGAAATAGTTGTTACAAAAACACTCGGGGAATTAAGCTTTCTTGACTTAACTACATTTTTCAGTGATTCTGGGGAGTCCAGCATAACGCCTCTCTGGAAAATATATAACAGCCTTAGCATATCATGGATTAGATTAAACCGTGATAAGGGGCATCTCACTGGCATGCTAGTTTGTTTCAGTAACACACGATTTATGGACTGATACAGATAAGAAATACAGCCTGATAAAAAACAGAGATTTCCTCTAAATAGAATATTTACAGGGTCCAGGGGCTAGGCATGCAAGGAAGATGAGATGCACATCAACTTGAAAATTTTATCTGGAATGCTGGATGGAGTCACTGTGATTTAGAAAGCTATAAGGTCTTTTTTCCACATTTCCAGCCACACATTATGGTGTGGGCTTCAAGGCACGGCTACCCTCATGAATTGGAAATGGCAGATTGGACATCTGGTTAACTTGAAATATGATTCTTAAAAATTTGATGAAACTAAAGGGACCCAGCACAGCAGAAGAATACTCCTATCAGCAGGTCAGAACCAGCTCTGTGTTGGTCTCAGCTCTTACAGGCGCACTTTGGCCACGCGTGCTACAATAAACTTTAGCTGCTGTTAAAGGTTCAGATTGCCCCAACCCAGGCAGCTGAACAATGAAATGTGGGCTGTGGTGACACCCGTGCTGGCTCTGCTGATGCACTTTAGTGCAGACACGCCATTCCATCTGGGACCAAGCATCAGGCTGATTCCTGCCTCCCCAGATCCACGTTAAGAATTGAACAGAAGCGTGTTGTAGACCCTGCTCAGACCTCACCTCTACCCACTGGTGGCAAAAGCTACTGCACTAATTGTTTCAGCAAGGCTGAGAGATTTCAGAGGCTGGATTTAGCAGGAAAATGAAAATTAAAAATATCCATGCGATAGCATAGCTGTGTGAGCACAGCAAGTCTGAGCTGCCTGGGAGAAGGAAAACAAACTGCTGGAGGTGAGCGAGCCCTGTGGATACTGCCAAAAGAAAAGGATTAAATAAAACCCTGGGGTCTCTGCAGGACTCACAACAGAGCTGAGTTCCAGGAGCCAAGTTATTAATTTTATTAAGCCTTTTAACCCCACAAAAGAATCAATTAGATGCTAGACGTGTAAAAATGTGGGAATAAACATCCTCTCTTCAGATGATGAGGAAGTCCTGCACGCCATTTAAAACATCACTTCCATTCACTCGCACGTCCTCACTTAGCTTGTATTGATCTCACTACATTGATAAAAATCGCCGCTTATCATTTGTGTCAGTAGTTTCATCAGCTGTTAGGGGCAGTTTAAAGTATAATTCATCAACTTCCAGTACAAGTAATTCTCATTTTCTGATATTTAGTTGTTATTATGAACAACATTATTAACCCTCAACTACTCAGAACTGAAAGAATAAATTACTAGACTTGCATTCACTTGGAATTTTGCCATCACACCTCAGGCAATGGGAGGAGGCTCCAGAGAAGCCAGCAAGTGGGGCTAAATACCAACTACATAGGCTAATGTTAATCAGTAAGGAATGCTGAGGAAATCTTAACAATCTAAGCCCCTCTGCCACAGAGACTCAGATACATAATTCTGCATTACAAGGTGGAATCTCTGTGCTGAACAGTCACAAACTTCTCAAGGTCAGGTGCCTGAACTGTTCTTTCAGAGATCAGGGTGTTGGTCACTTCATCACACAGGAGAAAACGATTCACAACATCTTAAGCAGATGAAAGCTTCTGAGAAGGAGACAGCAAGCTCTTCTCCAGCTCTTGGATTCTGAATCAAATATTTAAATATGCCTTGAAGCAGAAAATAGAATTCTATTTCTCCTTTCTCACAGAATTGCTACGTATTAGAGTACTTCTTTTCACACTTTTCCTCCCTAACCCAAACGTTACACAAGATACAAAGATGTGTTAGTGACAAAGATCAGCTGCCAAATTCCCGCTTTTTAACAGGATAATCCCCTTGAACCTAAGAAATGTAATTTCAAATTTCTTCAGGAAAATGAAGGATCTGAGTTCTCATCAACAAAGTCTTCCTGAGAATTCAATGAGTAAAATTCCTATTTTGTGAACTCCAGTAAGACAAAGGTAAAGGACTGAGGTCAGGTATTTAAGCAAGTATCTCTGTGCATGCACATAGAAATTTAGGGGGTGAATTGTTATAAATTGAGAGAACAAGATGTATGGACTTGTTGCAGATGTAGTTTGACTGGACATTTTGCTTTACAGTTCCACTGCTACACCTCAACATGTGAGTCTTTACACTGAATATTTACTTACATTCTCCCTTTTCTGGTATACAGTTTAACTGTGCTGAAGCACTAAGATAAGTGAATGAAAAGCCCTATTTATTACAAAGAATATGTATGGAGTATGCTGCTATTTTTGCACATTGTTTAAGTATACACAAAGCAAATAACAAAGAGAAAAAAATATCATAAAAAGGAACAAATCCAAACATTTAATGCAGGTATAACGGCAAGACAGAGCTGTTCAGAAATACTTACCGAGGAGAGAGGCCACGCAGGTTCCTCCATTCTGGCAGTAGTTGTAGCAATGATTGGTTTCACACCTTTCACCAGAGTAGCTTGGCCAGCAGTGGCAGCGGGGATCCCCCTTCTCATTTATGATGCACTTCCCTCCATTCTCACAGGTTAATTTACAGCTGTCATCTGCAGCAAGGGCACACACACAGAGTGCTTCAACAACCAACAATCCACGAAAGTGGCAAAACAGAACCTTGCCTCTTAAACACAGCCACAGGTCTCCATCAGTCAGGGGCAAAATACCACTTTTCTGAAAGGAGAAAGCAAACTATCCCTTCTATTCCCACAGTGACAGAAAAAACCCCACACACTTAGGAGACCACAAGCCGTGGAAATGCTGCCAGGAGTTGTAGCATTGGCGGGAACTCCTGCATGGGAGAGGGAAGTTGACCTCCCTAGGATCTAAGTCAGTACTGATAGTATGGATTCTTGTTTGAAATTGTAATTTATAGTTTGAGAACTGGAAAATTGAATGTTGGTTTCATCTGGGAGACCTCAGAAAACTTCACAGTAATTTTCTGGTGACCTCAGCCCTTTTTATGAGCTTTTTTGGATCTCCTACTCTCTCTGCTGACTCAGCCCTCTTAACTAAGCTGCGTCCAAAATATTTAAAAGGAAATTATTTAGCCTTTAAATCATCTTTAAAACTTGATATTTGCATACAAACTTGTTGCTCCTAAGTCATATTTCCCAATTATTCCTTTTTTTCTGTTCAGACTATAAAATCCCTGAGAAGGGAAGCTGCCTGCTGCTCTGCACTCAATTCTTATGGCAGCAGTGCCACCCTCTTAGTGGTGAGGCTTGAGGGGACACAAACTCTGATCAGGTCAGATTCAGTCTTTGTGTAAATCTCTTTAGTACTTAAGAGTTGTGCCTCTCTTGGAAACACTTTGAACAGTAAATCTCTATTAATTTCAACGAACAAAGCATAAAATCCCTCAGTGATAACAACAACAAATTAATTATAGATGAGCACGCATACAATGCTCAAACAGCCAAATAACTGTAATCCTAAAGAAGCAGAAAAGCACCTTTCCAGCTCAAATCATGCTTTCAGCAATGAGACTTTTCATTTCTCACAAAGCAAAACAATTCTGAGAAGCCAGACTGCTTCCTAACTAATCCAGCATTTGAGCCCTACATGGCTTTAAACAAGAGGGATGCCGCAAGTACCGAGAGCTCCCCACTAACACATCCACCAGCTGCAGGAGTTTTGCTGAATTCATCTGCTTTAGTCAAACAATTCATGAAAAAGAGTCAAGGTTCCCATTTGTCCCTTACTGGTTGAGGGCTAACATTGACTGGCCTGACACAGGCACAGCAACTCCTTCGATGCTCAAAGAAACACATCGTGTAGCAAGTGCAGATTTTAGGAATGCTGGATGTTCTCTACCTAAACACAGACTCTGTAAAACCCAGGAATACGACTGTGCTTGTGCAGAGCCCTTTCTCTGGATGCACCCAAGGCTCTCTTTCCTGCCTGCGAGCAGCCCTCCTCAGCAGGGTCTGCTGCCTCCTTCCACAGCAGCGCTGAGATGGTGCAGACACATAACCTGCGATCAAACCTCTCTAAATAAAGCCTCTGGAAACTCTCATCTTTCAGATAACTGTACCTTTCTAAAATTAAGCTGCAACTAGCCAGAAAATCTTAACATTATCATGGTGGACTGACTGGCACGTTGTTATTTCATGTGTTTCACAATAAAAATATGAAATCCTGTTGGCACTTAATTTTTTGGTATCTACTCTGGATATATACAATTGCTGTAAGAAAGCTACTTTGTCCTTGGGAGTTTGAGGCTGCTTCAGTGTTTTATTTATTTGGGTGGTTCATTAAATCCTTTGATGTTCCATGAACCATTCTTTGGTTACTCATTATAGGAGTTCTGTGAATGGATAATGTAGCATGTCTTATTGGAGAGAAGGTCTATTTTTGTGTTGCTTATCTTATCTGTTTTACTTATCATTAGTCATGAGTTTATGGAGCAGAACTTGGCAAAAACAGAATAAATAACAGTGAAGTACAGACAACTGCTCATTTTTATGAACCTTTCTGATGGTGCATTTAAAACGTGTTCTATCTCTCTTTTAGAACAATTCCACAGAATAAGGATATAAAATTTGGGGAAAAAATATGGAAATTACTACTGATTTTGTTCTCTATGAAACATTTTAAATTCAAGAGTTTCAATACGACTTTAATATGAAACAGAGAAATGGTAATACAGCAATTTTGGCCTTTCAATAAAGAGGATTGAAAGATGCAATGGATAAGAGAGTTTTAAAATAGTTTATTAGAATCGAACAATATAGGGGGTTTAGTGCTGCTGCTTGGTTGTCTGGAGGTAAATACAAGAAACAAGTTACACTGATTCACATCAACTGAGTACAAAAGGGGATGACATGCCTGCCTTTGTGTGGGAGACACGAGCACAACAGTCTCATAGCAGAAGACAGGAAGAAAAAGAATAAAGGAGAAAAATACAGAAGAATTAGTATAAAAAGCTGAATACAGTTAATTTGAATTACTGAATAAATACCTCAGAAAGAAGAAGTGGGAACAGGTCTAGCAAGTACCCACCCTTGGAACAAAATTTAAAAAAAAAAAATCAGAAAAGTTTCTAACTTCAGTCTTCAGTGCTGCTCTGAGCTTGCTGAACTCACACTTGAAGACCCCTCAGCTGCTCTTCTCACATTTGAAATAACAGAGGTAATTCACTTCACTTGTCATCCTACCCCTAGTCTAGCTACTGACTCTCTCTAACATGAAAGAAAGGATTACAGATCATTTAATTTTATGTATTCTCTCCTAGTGTGGATATTTAGTCTTCTGCTGCCTTGATTTGCCCATTTCAATCTTAATTTTGATTTGCCACTTCTCTTATGTTTTTCTTCTCAGTAAAACTGTTTGACACAAACATCAATAGACTTTGGCTTATCAGCTTCATCTTTGATTCCTTCCTTTTACTGGAAGCAAAAGGAAAATCTTACAAAGAAGAAACACTGATAAAACAGCAAATCAAAGCTCTGTGAACGCTACTGGTATTTTTTTTTCTATCACTTGTTCAATTTTTTGATACTCCATTCCTCTCCCCCACTTACACAAGACACATCTTATATTGGCATTTCTATAACAACCCTACTCTTTCTTGAGGAAAATGCATCTTTTGGCTATTTTCTCCCTTTTGAAGTATCCCCCAGTTTCTGGACTGGACAACGGGGAGATGATGTCATAGAGCACAAGGCTCTGGACCTACATTCTTTGGGACAAGAACAGTTTCCCTCCCCACAGTGGAAAGTTCTGATCCCATGGGGCAGAAAGATATTTGCTCTTGGCTCCCCCTTGGACAAAAGTGTAGCTCATGCTTTAGT
>VYZQ01030208.1:2105-14017 GCA_013400655.1 Mystacornis crossleyi
TGCGCTGGTGCAACTTGAGGACATTTCCATTTGTCCTACCACTCGTAATTTAGAAGAGACCAATCTTCACCTCGATACAACCACGGAAAAGAAGGTTGTTGAGGGCAATAAGATCCCACCTGTGTCTCCTTTTCTCCAGGCTAAACCATGACAGCTCCCTCAGCTGTTTCTCATCAGACATGTGCTCCAGCTGCTTCATCGGCTCCATTGCCTTACTCTGGACACATTCTAGCACTTCAATGTCTGTCTTGTAGAGACGGGCCCAAACTGAACATGGTGTTTGAGGTGCAGCATTCAAATCACTGCCAACAGCAGCCAGCTTGAGAGGCTTTGTCGTGCTCCCTGCCTTGGGTTACATTTCCAAGGCAGGTTTTTACCCGTGTCCTGATGCAAGCTACACACTTCCCTGCAGACACTAAACACCCTCCACAAGGAGCAACTTTCATGGAATCATAGAATAAGCTGAATTTGAAGGGACCGATCAGGATCATCGAGTCCAGCTCCTGGCCCTGCACAGGACACTCCAAGAGTCACACCATGTACCTGAGAGCCTTGTCCAAACGTTTCTTGAGCTCTGTCAGGCTGGTGCTGTGACCACAGCCCTGGGGAGCCGGTTCCAGTGCCCAGACACCCTCTGGGTGAAAAACCTTTTCCTGACATCCAGTCTAAACCTCCCCTGACTCAGTTTCGTGCCTGAACTTGGCTGAAGCTGACAGCTGTGGCTCCCAGGTGTTCGTCAAGGAGAGACAAAGTCTCTGTCAAAGCACACCCATGCAGAAAGGCGATTTTTTTTCATAAGCCTGGGATTCCCGCAGCTCAGCTGGGAGCAGGGAGGTCTCTCCTCTCTGTCCAGCGAGGCTGGGCACGTCCGGGGGCTCCTCAGCGGGTGCCTGGCGGCGGGAGGCAGCCGCGGGCTGCCAGCGGCCGGAGCGGGCGAGCTTCCCACGCTGCCCACGAGGGGTCCCCCCGCACCAGCACAAGCCCCGAAGCGCCGCCGGACAGCGGCTGTCGGGCCCGCACGGGGCTGCGTTAACTCCTCCGGTTCGTGTTGGCGATGGCTTCTTCTGCCCGCTGTGGTCCAGCTCGGGTGCCGTGTGCTGAAACACGGGCAGGCCCTGGCTGGCGGGCTGGGCCCGGCGGCGGAGTCTGAGCGCTCACCGGAGCACCGCAGGGGTTGTCTCTCTCTGGAGCGGTGCTGCTGGGCTTTGGACATCCGACAAGATAAGTGAAAGGCTTTATAGTAGAAACAGTAAAAGGGCAGAGAGAAAGTCGTGTATTTAGCAAAATGTTAATCGTATTATTTATTAATTTGCTCTGATTTCCATTCATGCCCAGATTTTGACGATGAGGCTGGCAGCCACCCTTCCCATTCCTCTACACTGCCCTCAGCCAGAGAGACGGTAATTTCTGTACAAAACCAGAGGCAACATGTGACAGGCAGAGGGTACAGAACAGAACAAACCAAAGAAATGCCACTGTTCTGTACATGGGGTCATGTCACAGCCAGCGCACAAGGGTGACAAGAAGAGCCATGAGAGTGTGCTGCAGGTCAGTGTTAGTGTGGGGCACCATCTGTTTTAAATTTCAGTTTGAAGCCAATACTGCCTGGCCTCTGCACTCAGCAACCAGAATTTTCTGTCCCCACAGGCACATACAAGTGGGTAGAGGAAAGTACATCGGTTGGTTTTGGATATGGTCCAGAGAGCCCAAGCCCAAAATGGATGACCTCCACTGACTGTGAACTGATCAATTTTATGTATTCAGGCAAAAAAAAAAATAGGTAATCCTGCCTAACCTTTCCAGATTATTCTCCCACAGCTATGGAAATGCCACCACATTCTATTTATCTCGAGTGCAAAGTTCATGTGTCATTACATGGTATTCACAGCGTTGGCTTTCTTTAAAAAACTTATTTGCATTCAAGCATAGACAAGGGAATATATGTGGTACTAAAATAGTAAAATATGTCGAGCTGTTTTATAATTTGGGAGTCAAATATCCTTCACTATTGAGAAAAATGCAGAAATGTGGTTTAATTATCCCAAATTTAAACTAAAATTTGAATACAACTCTCCATATTTCAGCCATAAAAGACTAGTGGTAGCAACAGTTACACAGATGTAAGAGTATTGTAGGCACTATGAAAATGAAATATTTAAATACTAGAAAGATAGAAGGGAAAATTATAAATTTTGAACATTAAAGGCATTCATTCTACTTCATGGGATGCCAGTATTAAATTCCACATATAATTAACCATTAAGAATCATAAGAAATTTTCTGAATAAGTACTTTCCAAAATCCTGGTTGAGAGAAGAACTTTATGGCCTGACATGGACTATGGAAATTTTGAGTCCAATGAAAGAAATAAGATCTAGATCGAAAGTGAGGAATCCCTATATACGCTTCTACTTCTCAAAGAGGCTCCTACACTTGTAAAAAGAAAATAACACTGCTCTTTTAAAATACTAATATCACACCAACTCTGTCTTTAGACATTTGTAAACTTCCGATTACCAGAAGCCAGAAGCATATATTAGGAACTGCAATTCTACACATGCACTTTTCTCACATTCCTTTCCAATTTCCCACTGTACAAACTGGCATATTTCGGCTAATCAAGAATTAAAATTCTTATGTTTTTGTCCAGCATAGTTCAAGGAATATCTGTTCTGATAATCACAGCAGGATTTTCAGTGTGATGTCTGGGAAAGCAACACAAGGTTAGAATAAACTGGGCTGTGAGCAGCTCCCTTTCGATAATTGTTGCTCTTCTCCTGAGGTTACTCATTGCAGTTTTCCTCCTGGCACTTTATAAGATGTTTTAGATAAGCTGGGACAGGTCCTGAAGCATCTTGAATCTAGTCACCAAAACAGTGAACTGCACTGAACACTATGGAAAGTGCTTATAGAGACAGGAGGCCAAGTCTGAAAGGAGGCACTGATCCATCCTGTATCAATGAAATTTTCATTCTTTACTGATCAGAGTACCTAAATACTGAAAGTTTCAAGTCCTAGTAAACACAGTACTGTAGTCTAGCCAAGAATTGCATCATTGCATCACTTTAAAAGAGAGATAGAGCTTCACAGAAAAAAAAAAGATGCTCATCCTGTATAAGTTATACAAATATTACCTTAGCAGTGTAATTACAGTAGTGTAATTGTGTAGACAACTATTTCAGTTACCTTTGTGTCTCCTATTTTTTATAACTCTTCAGTATAAAACAATATTTAAAATGATGTTTTATATTTTCAAAATACATTGAATAGTAGGAGGTTGTGGTTCAGCTGCCAAGCAAATTACAGAGATGAGTATTCTCCTCGGATAAGAACAAAGGAGACAGTTCAATAGCAAGCTTTTTCAGGGAACTGAGAGTAGTTATTTCACAGCTTCTGACCCTAGATCTTTAGGGTCACTGCTCAGAGGAACAGAGAAGATACTCCGCTTGTGCTTTGTCCAAAGGCAAATGCAACAAGGTGAAACTCCAAGTCTTAAATGCAGCAACCCAGAGATGGAGAGAGCAGGACAGGGATGTGTATGTACCCCAAAACTCCTGTGAATGGCATCTGCTAACGCATACATTCTTAAATTCCTTTCATAAAATGTTATAACTGCAGTGTGGGATTTCTATTTGGTTAGTTCCTACTATGCTACTGTCAGCAGTTTCCCTTGGTGACTGCTGCTGTGTTTCTCATAACCTCTATTTTCATAAACAGGTGGGGTTTAAGAAGCTCTGTGCAGACAGCTTAGGAAAAGGGAAGCTAATGCTGTATACATACACTTGCAGATATTACTGTCCAGTCACAGGAATTTTTCTGCTGAAAGAATGTAAAAAAAGCCTCTTCTCTTTCAGACTCAAAACTCAAATCATCACAGCACAGAAATTTCAAAATCACAGTTTTCAAAAGTCCAGATCTCTTTTGTGTTTTTACCTTTCCACAAAGTTCCCTCATGTTCCCCAAGCCTTGCTACACCAATATTTGGGGTGCCTGGGCAGTTGAGGGCTGAACACTGAGGATTTCTCCACTGCTGTCTCCTGACAGTCCCGAGGTGAGATTTGTAAAAGCTGAGAACAGAAAAGCCGAGTTTGCAAAGAGCCTCATGCCTGGCTCCAGAGCTGTGGGTTCTCAACTTGCCATTGCCCGTTGCTCCATCAAGCTGGCAGATTCTCCTCATGCCTCCTCAGCAGACAGTTCTATTCAATTTTTGCTAAAACATCTTCCCACAGAACACTCCAATTTTGATAAATCAGCGCTTTTAGATGAAAAATAGTTCTACCTTAAAATAAACAACTAGCTTCAGTTTTGAGAGCTGTAGATTAGTTAATTGTATCAGCAAGTGCTGACTTTGAAGCTTAGATATAAACATCTCTTTAATACCCAACCAAGCTCTGCTAAGAAGAAAGGATGATTTATAGAGCACCGCTGAAGCTGGCAGAGCCTGAGGCTTGAGATTAAACCCTATCTTAATACAGGTTGATAATACTACATCCTATGACACCCAGAAGGGATGATACAATGCAGCAGAGAGGGACCATGGGTTTTTGGTCATGCTGATTTCTGTTCCTGTTAATTATCTGCTAGGTGGAGGTGTATGTACTCTGCATATGCATCTGCTAATGGTAGAATCTGTTACGGTCACACTAAAAACATTTTGCAATCCGACCTTAGTAATAAGATAGGGCAATGTTTCATTTTGTTTCACAAAGAATGTCCTTCTGTTTGGGTTCACTTCACCAGTTACATTCTAAATGCTGTATTTATCACATTGTATTGACCCCTAAAAGTAAACTCTATAATTCACAGCTTCTCTGTGAATTATAGACTCTATAATTCACATCCTTCTCTCCCATTTCAACTAAACTTGGGGGGGCTTATGCCTTTTTATTGGAAGCAGTGACGAGCTGGTTTTCTTAGAAACAGTTAAAAGTAACACCTGGAAGTTTTAAAGTTCATGCCACCTGGCCACCATGTGGATTCTTAACACCATGAATGTAAAATAGGGGAAATGCATCAAAAGCAGCTGAATATCCGACCCTGATTGCCCTCAGTTTTATGCAGCCTCATACAGAAGAGGGAGCACAAATGTACTGCAGCCCTTGGCTCCAACAGACACCAAAGTCTGGAAGTATGTGAAAATGCACTGGCTTCACACTGACTCAAAAGCATAGGTTAGACATAGATGGTACTATAAATGTGAACATAGAGTTCTAGGGAAGTGGTTGGAACACAGATTTAAAAACTCTAAAATATTTCTGTGAACTGCTCTGATCCCACAACTGCAGTTGTGCAACTCTCTGTCTCCATGTCTAATTGCTGGCATTTTCTGTTTGGATAATATGCAAAAGTCTACTCTACAAAGTGTATCCTAATCATTCAACATTTTAAATTGGTTTTAACTTCAAAATAAATGAAATTAAAATTTAATTAGGCAATATCATATTAGGTTTCCTTAATCATTTGCAACATCTATTACATACATTATTCAATGTGCATAACATTTCTGAGCCTTCAAGCAGCATACCAAAATCTCCATATCACAACTGAAGAGAGGGGACATCAGCACTGTTCCACAGAGAGTTGGTTACACCAGATCCAAAAGGTCCCACTGCCTCCTTCTCCCAGCTGAGGCTGGGTTAGCTGGACAGCTGAATCCTTCTGTAGCCCTTCTGTCCCACCACATTGCTCTGGTGGCTGAGGGCTCGGATCACTGCACAGACTCAGTGCCACTGCTAATCCGTAACACCCTGTGTGACATAGTAGCAGCAGAGCAACTTCACTTCAACGGCTCGTGTGGATTCATTCATCACACCCGAGGCTCTCAAGTCCCCTTTGGACAGAGGATATGAATTATGACAATTTTGTGAGCTTAAGTCAATGTTAGTAGTCACTAATGAGCACTAATTTCCCAGCTGAACACTAGGCAAAGGACAGAAGGAGACATTCTCTGCCCCAAAGCAGCCTATAGTTCAGCCCACCCACAGGCACTGCACTGGTCAAAAGGCTGGAGTAGTCACTTTAGTGAGATTACTTATTTAGAAAAAAACCCAAAGGAATTTGATAAGCCTCTCTGGCCCCTATCATCCCTCAATTTGTCACAAGACTATCTTCTCCAATTCCTCCAAGCTGAGGCAAGGTACTATGTGCTGTTCAGGTGACACTCATGCCAAGGCACTTCGGGGTGGTGCACAGTAGCCTGCCTTACCCTCATTGCACAGCAAAGCTACATCACTTCCTGCACCTGCTGCAACCATAAAGAACTGCTTGCCCCAAAGCATACTTTTATCTCTGTTACTATTTTTCCTTTCTTTATTCAGAAATTTGTTTTCCTTTCTCCCAGCTTGCAAATCTCTCCTAACATCTATCTGCAAGTGTTAACTACAGAACAAAGTAACTATCCCTCTGCAACGTTTTTGAAGCTATTAAACCATGCAGAGATTCAAAAAAGGGAAGAAAATCTGGTCCAGAGAATGGGAGAACTGTTGCAATTACGGTGTTATGTTTTGAAATTCTCCTTGGAGGAAATACGTTGCTGAGAATAGCAAATATATGTGCTGGTTATATCCCTGCTTACATATCTTCACCCCTGCTGGTTAAACTTTCACTAAACATTGCTACTTTCTTGCCCAAATAATGTTAAAACTTTATTGGCAATACTTCCTATTTACATGTTTTTATTTACCCTATTTTTCTCTTCCTCCAGACCAGCTGGGTTTAGCCATGGAGCCCCATTCCACTAACCTCAAAAACAACCCATTCCTTTCTACATCTTCATTTTTTTCCTGTTATTGTGCAGTTTTATCCTGTTGTGTTTTTATTCCTCTCCAGCTACCATATAATTTTTTTCTGAGCACCAGCATTACATAGGCTTGAACCTTGTACTAAATGTAATAACTCCAAAGAGTTTGTACAGGTGTATTTGTGTCCTTAACTAGAAATGAGCACCAAATTTAGATCAGATCAGTTACACAAATCAGCTGTTTATTTAATTTTTTCCTGGTATCCTGTGGTGGCATATGCAATCAATAGAAGCCAGTTATGTCTGTAACACTCACTGTAGGTTAATAAAAACCAGAAGGAACACACTGAGATCTCGTTGTCTCATCATCATCATCTCTGTCAGTGGTGAAGAACTGCTTATAATTAGAACCTTTAGATCTTCTGAATCTAAGTGTTGCAGGGCTCTTTAGAGCTTTGGAAGGACTTGCCTGGAAAGATTTGAAAAAGATCTGGAAAAGAGTCCTTTCTCCCTATAGCTTGTTAAATAGTACCATTACGGAGGGAGTGTATTCCACGTTGGTAAAGATCTATATCTTCTGTTCTACCCAGACCTTTGAGTGAATATTAAAATCCTAGCTCAGCCACTCAGGGAAAATGGTGAAATTCTTAAAAACATGTCTGAATCCACTGGTACCTGAAGAGCTAAAGGCTTTTTCCTGAGCAGAACAAAAAGTAATTGCTTCAATAAAATGTTACATTAAAAATATAATATATGTAAAATAGTTACATGCAAAACATTAAGACATATTTATGATAGAAAGCACGGACCCACACATACACAGGTAAAATTAGTATGTTTTCTTGTTAAAAAGCTGAAGTTTAGTTCAATCCAAGTTATGCGTCTTTCATTTCACAAATCTTGATTACAAAAGACTTTTCCTCGAAGAATGCTTGACAATGCTTGATCATTTTTTTCCCTGCCAATATTCTTCAAGGCCAAATGAATTAGATATCTGTTTCCCTGAGTTAAAAATCAAAGTGGTTCAGTCTTGCTTCCAAGTAGAATATTACTGATTTGTCATGTTGCAAGAAAGATGCTGCCTGACCTAAATCCCCTCAGAACCTGGATCAGAAGAAAGAATTTTGGATGCTGACCACAGCCTCACCAATAAGTATTTGTAGCCTGAACACGGAGTTGGATTTGTAACGGCTGAACATGTATTGGCTTCTTTATCATTTGTCTTTCTATCATTTCCAGTAACATTTTCTGTTTGTCAGGGAAAGCATTAGCATATGGTGCCCTATAACACATTTGCCACATAATGAGGCTAATGAACACAGAAGTACTTTAGCAGCCTCATCTGTTGTGCTTTTACCAGTTGATAACTGCCATAATGGGGCATTTGCTATTTTGATCTTCTAGAGCATGAACTCCCATTATATTCATACCCTACTCTGAGCTGTCTATAGGCCTTTGCTCACATGAATAACTGTTTACAAACTTGTTCCAAAATACTTTGCCCCATGCTCTCTTTTCCTGTGGTTTCTGCTACTGCCAGCACACCAGTTCTCTGACTCTCACACCTTTCCCAAACACCTCCTCCTCTAAGATGTCCTCTTCCTGTGAGGTCATCATACATGGCTGTGTATAGGAGAAGATGCTGTTTGCAGAAAAACAAAAAAAAAATCCTTCCCCACCACAAACTGTAGAAGAGCAAATAGTAGGTATATAAAAGGTCAGCTATTTTTCAGCACTTCAAAGGATGATGAAAAACGTCTCCACTTCAGACAAATCTAGAAACCATAGTCAGATGTATGATAGAAGAACCTTTCATAATAAAAATATTTCCAAAACCTTTTTGAGTCTTCTCATGGTACCCTCTGCTACAAACTTTTTCTCTATTCCAGTTTTTCTGCATTTGGACTAGAGTCATGCAATGAAATTGAGTCATATTACATCTTTAGTAGCTTGACAGCAGCCTCATCTATGAAACTAAGCCACATCTATGAAAATGTATCTTTGCAATTTGCAAAGTTGGTAAGATACTTACATCTTTCTGAGAAAAATGCAGTTCAGTGACTTCAATAGCTGCTATCGGGCATCTGCTGTACAAATGACACAATCACTTGCATAAACCAATCAGTCCAGCTGGCCATAGTTCCTATGTCCTTTGGATACAGTCTTTGATGAATAGACCCCCTTATTTTTCATGTCCAATCTATTATTAATAACATTCTCTGTGATCATCCAAACACAAAGAATTAAGACAATAACTCTCTAAGTGAATAACAGAGCCTTAGCTTGCCCAATGAAATAACAGCCATTAAGTTCTGCCAAAAGACCATTACTTCAGACACAAGGAATGAGCAATTGCCATTACAGGCTTGGGAGTGTTCATACCTAGTATGTTAAGCTACAACATTCCGCTTTCTTGGGAGTTCCTTTTGGTAGCACCAAATGCATCAATTAAATTACCTAATGAAAAGCATTTCGATATTAAAAAATCCTCATTCAATGTAACTGTCTCTTTTGTAATAATATAACAAGAATATAAATTAAAGTTTTTGTGTATCACAATCTTCCTGCAGACAAACTTAATGAAAAGGAAAAAAAAGGGTCAAGGTAGGTAATATTTGTGTCACTGAAACAACAAAAAATTCTAGAAACTAACTTCTTGGGACAAGAGGGAGATACAAAACAAGGATCAACAATTTTCTTGTCAACCAGCTTACCTTTATGCCACCTGACTTTGGACACTGCAGGCAGCCCAGAATAACACTCTGCTAGCCTCACACTGAAATGCTGCCTCTGTCTCTCTGCAGTGTTGCGGTTTAACCACAGCCAGCAACTGAGCACCATGCTGCTGTTCACTCAATCCCTCACAGTGCCAGAGGGGAGAGAATGGAAAAAGTGAGAAAACTGATGTGTTGAGATAAAGAGAGTTTAACAGATAAAGCAAAAGCTGGGCACACAAGCAAAGCCAAACAAGGAATTCATCCACTGCTACCCATGGGCAGGCAGGTGTTCAGCCATCTCCAGGGGAGCAGGTCTCCATCACGCACAAGGTTTCCTTGAGAAGACAAACACCATCACTCCAAACGTCCCTCACTTCCTCCTTCTTTCCCCAGCTATGTACATGAGCAGGATGCCATATAGTCTGGAATCCCCCTTTGGTCAGTGGGATCAGCTGTCCAGCTGTGTCCCCTCCCAGCCCCTTGTGCATACCCAGCCTCCTCTCTGGTGAGAGGCAGAAAAGGCCTTCATGCTGTGTAAGCACTGCTGAGCCATAACAAACACATCCCTGCATTATCAACACTGTTTCCAGCACAAAACCAAAACACGGCCCCATACGAGCTACTATGAAGAAAATTAACTCTGCCCCAGGCTAAATAAATGCAAGTGCCTCCAGAGAGGGAGCGTTCCCAGAGTTCTCATTAAGTATTGCAGCAGGAAGCTGGGACAGAAGCGGTCACAATGCGGACCTCACGTTACCGTGCAGAGAGGGATGATGAATGCAGGCACAAGCACCTGCTGAGATCTCTGACTCCTTGTCAGTGTGCATGGCACGCCTGCTGTTGTTGGACAGCCCTGATACCATCACACATCCCCATCCTTTTTTTGAACCATATCCATCCATTCAGGACTAGCCATTAAACTGACATTCTTCATGCGTAACTCCATGCTGTTTTCCCTTTCAGAAAGTGACCTGTCAAAGGGAGAGAGCACATTGCACAACAACCATTTCTTGGCTGTATTATTTGAACATATAAAAGAAATATCGTCTATGGACTGCAGAAACTGGAGTTTCAGCCTTCCAAATTTCATATCCTCTTTACACAAGCTCTGTGTATATTTTCCTCTCTATAACTTTCACTGCCTTGTCTTTTCAAAAGCCATGAATCCTTTTTGTTTCACTCACCAAAATCTCAAACGAAGTAATTGTTTTACCACAGAGGAAGTTTAAATATGGAACTAGCACAAGGCAACACCCAAAATCAGAATGCATCCTGAAACACAAAGGTATTAGGATCCGAGATACGTATCTATCTCAACATCCTTCTCCCAAATATCTCAGCTGAAGTTCTGCATCCGGTCTGCAGAACAGCGGCGCTCTCATGACCCTCCCTAAATTGTAAGCAAACTCAGGTCTAGATTTAAACTTTACACATAAGTGTATCTCTTGTTAAGAGAACAGAAATATTATGGGCCTCGTAATGCCCATTTTTTTCTTTCACTTGCCAAGGTAGGGAAAGAAGATTGCTACACTCTGCAGTTACAGGATGTGGCATATGATAAGCTGTAATAGGATGGCCATAATTCATTTACCCAAAAAAACCCTAAACCTGTACATTTCATATTTTAATCTTTCATCCAAAGAAAACACAATGTTATTCAACAAGACAGTCTAACTTTAGGAACTCTTTCCCGTGTGTACAAAGGCTTTTTCCTGAATAAGAGTGATGACCAGAAGATTGCTCAGTTAATCCATTCATCTATCTTCTGATACAACTTCTGCCCTGAACATACATCTTTTGGTCAGATTCCCAGACTGATCTAAATAGTCTCACAAAGTTGCATCCCTTAAACTTTGAAACATTCTATGGAGTTGTACCAGTTGATGGACACTGTAGAAGTGATTTCAGGTTTAGGGACTGACACACCCCTTAGAGTTAAATACCCTTGTGCTTGCCTTCATGTTTGCCACTTACCCAGAAGTTATCCTTAATATAACCCAGATTAATACAGAACGAAAATGAAAAAGCTTGGATTCAGCATTGTACTGGAACTGAGCCCCTATACAAAGTGTTTGCTTTCTCCCTTTTGTTTGAAAAAATGCCTTCAGGAAAAGATATATTTTAAATATATCATTCCTTATTTATGTGATAGGGAGAGGGTTTATTTATTAGTAGTAATAAACTACTATATATAATTATATATAATTATAAACAATATATATTCTAATTATATTATATATAATTATATATAGTATAAATTTCATAATTATTCATTAGAAGTTTTAAAGCATTATGAGTTTACATTTTTAAGTCTCTATGGGAGGCAGAGTTGCTTTAAAAATGGTTGCTGACAATTTTACATATTTTAGCCCTTTTTGCCTGCAATTTTAAAATTTTTTGTAATTAAGCAATTTAGACATGCCTTCTGGTTTCTAAATATTATCTTCATTCTTCAT
>VYZQ01030208.1:14068-33059 GCA_013400655.1 Mystacornis crossleyi
GTCTCTTTAACATGCAGCTAACCCAGGGGTACACTGTCTGTCGGGTTCTCTGATTAACACATACTGCCCCTGACAGTGCTTAGCTGTAAATAGTCAAGCTCAGCTTTTAATCATATGTTATGAATGACTTTCCATTTAATGCACAGTTGGAATCATTTTTGCCTTTTGAACACAACTGGGATTTCTTGTATGCTTTCCTGGCTCGGAAGCTAGATTTATTTTAAAAATTGGTAACTTATGATTGGTTCAGTTGATTTTAAAAATAAAAAGACATTGTCTGAAACGAGTGAGGTTTGTAGATGTAAAACAAATGTTCCCCGTGGAAATGTCAGGCAAAGAATTTGCTGAGTAATGTAGGACTTCTGCATATGAAGAAAACAAGATTCAACAATACTACAGTCCATATCAAATTTTTAGAGTAACATTGACGAGTGCAATATATTTCTTACCTGACACTGTGTGTCTTACAAGTTAAAGAAATGTTCCAAGAACTTTCAGGTGTGCAGAATTATATACACTAGTCACAGATGTACAGCTCTTACTCATAATACTGTTGGTTATGGAGTTCTTGTGAAAATCTGAAATAACCTGTCTGAAATAATTTTGAAAACCTGAAGTTTCAGACTCAGTGGACCAATAAGTTTATTTTTAAAAACTTATCAATTAAGTTTGTTTAAATTCTTTTACTTAAACAGAGGAGTGTGTAGGGTCAGGATTTTTCCAATGTCAGACTGAGCAAAAATTTGATATCTTCAGCAGAATTTTGTCAAAAGTGTAAAATATTACTGGTATTTATCACTGAAGTCCTTTCAAGTAGCTCTGTCTTCATGCTACTTAGAGAACAATGGTTCTAAAAATATCTTTAGCATTTCCCTTTTTACCTTTCTTTAACCATGTCAGAAAAGACTGTGGCCCCTTCATACATGTAAACAGAGGAGCCTACATAATTTCTTCCAATGTGAACAGTTAATCTACAGAAAAACTTGACTTCTTCTGTCTTCTTTTCTTCAAAGTTTCCAATGTGCTATAATTAAAAGTATATCAGTGTGTCAACCTGAGAACATTTATACAGCAGAATCAAATTGACAAAAAAGTACTCCCTTTCTCTGGCTCCAGGCAAGAGTTCTTGAACCCTTAGTAACTATTAAATAAAGGAAGAGGCAGGAACATACATTCATTTGGGAAAGCTACCATGTTCAGTAATGAGGACTCACACTGCCGAGACAGGGGACTGGGATGGCGTGATGACGCAAGTTTAAAATTTTTTTCCTCTCAGTCGGTCTTGCCACTGAGAAAGGGCAACCACGCAGTTACCCAACTGTAGGTGAAAGGCTTGGTTTCATTTTTTGCATAATCCCCAAAAATGTAAGTCCTTCCCGTATGCATAAACAGGGGAAATAGTCTAACAGTTTCCCCATTTCCTGCTCCTCTTTATCTTTTGTTTTCTCTTTTCTATACTCATTATTAGTAACAAGTGGACGAATGGACTCCACATCTGGTTCAGCTCTGGTGAGAACTGTCAGGATGCAAGTGGCAACAGCTGCCAAGTGACTTAATTTCAAAACGGAAATTCTCCTATGAAAACTTTGTGTAAGAGACCAATTGATTTTTGCTGCCAAGTGAAACAGGCCAGTCCCATAGTTATGACATTTTTGTAACTCCTTTCCTTTCCAAACACGTACTAGCAAAATGCTATCCATTAATTCAGTTAAGAGAATGTGAGGGAGGGGAAATGAAAGAGGTTTTCTCCAGCCATTTTGACCCAGATTGCTAAAATTTCGTTTTATGAGCTCATTTTGTTTAAGCTGAATTGGATTTAGGACACATAATTCTTTGTTTTTCCTATTTTTAATGTAACAATTATATAAACCAGTAACGTCACGTGTCATCTATCAAACTAAGTGTATTTTTACTGGACTGTAAAGTAGATCGCTTCAGAATTCCACCAGAGGGAGCCAGTGCAATTGAAAACATGAAATTGTAAGTTAAAAAAAAAAAAAAAACACTTAGGGAAAGATCATTATCCTGCAAAATAGCAGACGGAAGAGAATTAAAGACATGAAGAATATTTTCCAGAAGCATCGTGTTTTTTTTCTTTTGAAGCAAAATTCTTCACATTCAAAATAACACATAATGGAGATCAATAACAAAAATCAAAAACAACCATGCTTTTTTTCCCCAGGAAATGCATTATTTTGTATTATACTGCACTTTAGTAACTCCTTATTTTGATTGTTTATTATCACCTTGACAATTTCTCCCTTCATATTTTGCCCCACACCAATTCCTCAGCTTTTTTCGCATCTCTTGAAACCGGAATCTCCAAACCAGTGGGTGCAGATCACCATCTCCCCCACATCAGCTGTGAGAAAGCTGTAAAATGTCCTGTGACTCTACCTAGCAATGCATCTGATATGTTTTCTTTTAACGCTTTTTCTTTGATTTTACTAGAATTAAGAGTATTTTGGTGATCGTCAGGCAATATATTGCAGATAAACAGCAGTGTTAAGACCTGACTTCCAGTAGCTGTGCTCTAAGCACATAATTCTCAACAGTTCCTCATTTGTTGTTTTGGCTATTCAACTGACTTTAAATACTCATCTCTTGTTTCAAATTTAAAGAGTGCTGTTTTTTCTGCTTCTTTTTTTAAGTGTTAGACATTTACAAGTGAGCAAGCTACTTAACCAACCATCACATCCTGAGCCATCTATGGTGAATGCGCATATTTGGTTTTCTCTGCCACTAATAACTTCAGAAATGGCAATTAATTTCTCTAATGGCTTTTTAATCTTTTATTTTATTTCATCTTCCTTTTTCCATCTGCTAAATCTAGAAATGTATCCACTTCTCTTCTACTGCTCATTCGCCCACCAAAAAGAGTGTCGGTAGCCAAAGAAGCCAATCCCAGCACTGGCATGGCTGAACAGGACCAGTAGTTCCTTCCAGCCTTCGGGTCACTCTTTTTCACTCCCATGACTTAGATAAGACATAGGGCATCCTGTTTTTTGCTAAGGAAATAAAGTTAAACAAAAACAAAGGGGAGGAGGGGCAGGGGAAGAGGAAAAATAGTGAAAAGGAAGACAAAAATCTTCTGAACGGAGAAGTCAGAAGTAGGAGTAATAGTACAATACATGGTAAAGATTAAAATCAACTTCTGAAATGAGAATTATGCCTTACTGGTTTTTACTAGTTATGAGGACCATTCGGGATTTCTCAAGGTTTCCCTGTGCACACGGATTACTGCATTCATTGGAGCACACCCCTAAGTAAGGAAAAGAAGAACGTGGTTTCCATACCAATGTGGTTTTTGTATCATAAGAAAGGAGAAGGGAGGAAACTATTACCCTGTGAATCCGTAGTTCTGTCTGGAAAGGGAGCTGTTCTTCTGCTGCCCATGTACCATACAATGAAGTAGCAACAGGTGGAGACTGGAGGACCAGGAATGCACAGTGAAGCCCACACTACAACAAATTGCTAGAGTGCTGGCAGCTTTGCCCTAGTTTGGTTGTTAAATAAGTTGTCAACTTTGCCTTTTGCTGAGACCATTCTTAGCATTTTTGGGTTTTTTAACAATTTTTTTTCCCCAAAAAACATTCATCAGGTTCCTAAGGTCTTCTCTTGTCAAACTCTTAAAGCAAGATTGCTAACAGAAATTGTACCCTTTATATAAGCTCCATTAATTTATATGCCACCTAGAAGATTCCAAACTGTCCTTTGCTATGCTTTCTACTTTTTGTTCAGTGCTTTCACAGACAAAATGTACTTGATGATGCACTATGATGTTTTGATATCTGCTCACAATGCTGCTTTCTCTCTCAGCTCCAGTGTTTTCTAAAATCTGAGTTTTGTGTGTTCATTAATACATTTTTCAGTGATGCATATCTTTCTGTTATGTTAGAAGTTCTCAAAGACTTCACAAAAGCAGCAAAATATACAGAAATTTCCCTTTATACTTTCACTAAACATTCTGACAGTGTTTTCAAGGTGAGGTCAGTTTACCTTGTGTTAACTACTAGATAAAAACCAAATTGATTTCTGTTCATTCTTGGCTCTGCACCCTGATTTTTTTACACTCTCTGATTTTCCAGTACTACAGCAGTGCAATCTGTCAAAGTTAGAGAACAGCAAGCACTGTTTAAGATCTGGAACATTAGTACATTCTGAAGTGGCAGAATGTTTGGGGTTTTTTCCTGTCTTCTGCTGGGTCTTCTGTATATTTTTTATTTCGTGCCTTAAGCAAGCACCAAGGTCTTGGTTTTAACAGCAGCTCTTCCCTATGTTCATCTTTGGTTTCATTGTCCTATTTCCCCATTGTAATAATGTGGTCTGCACTTGTTTCAGAGTGCATGGGGTCTGTATTGAGTGAGCACTGGAATGCATAAGTGTGATGCTTTCTGAGTTAAATTCATTGCATATAGACTCATTTATAGTTCTGTAAAATCAGTACCTTTAAATGTCTTCCCATTTTCTTCACAGTATAACTAATTTCTCTGCTTATGCCTTTATCTCATGACATTTTGTTGGGGTACCTAACTTCAGTTTATGATGCATTTTCCTGTATTACTTTCTGTGGGTTTGGCTATCCCATATTTTTCCTGTCTCTACACTTCATTTAGCTTTCTAAGGTTCACGATGCCTTTATTTTTTTTTTTTTGAATGACAGTTTTTTACTTCTAGAATGAATATGATGTGAGAGTCAGTACTGATTGTTACAACTTATATATATTAGAGTATTTGATTTTTTCCATGTTTGTCCCTGGAATTTTCCTTCATAGTCATTATGTGACAGGTCATCATGGACAATTTCAAGATCCTAAGAAATACCACATTTCAAACCAAGTCAGACCAATGAAATTTTTGAGTCTACTGTAGTCTTTCATCATAGCTAGAAAGTTATGATTATTCTTGTAGTCTTTTGCTAGACATACTGTGGTATCCAGAGCTACATTACACAGATTAGTGTACACTAATTAGATTAGATTAGTACACAATCTATTTGGATTTTGGAGTGTTTTGATATGTGTCTAAAGACTTTGCTGCATAAACACTCCTTTGAGATTACTCTGAAACAATATCTCTCATACAAAAAGAGAGGTTTATTCTGCACATAAACTTCAATCATCTTCGTTTTAATTACCTAGTCTTATCCTTCTACTTCTAAGCAGGACCTCTCTCAGTTTTTGCTACTGTAAAGTTGAAATTATTCATTAAAACCAATCAGCCTCTACTTTTCCTGGTTTTCATTTTCCAACTTCTTATGGCATCTCTTTAGTATATTTGTTTGGCAATCCCTTCTGAGGACAAGTGATGAGAATGCAGATCCCCTCCAAGAAGGGGGGTTTATTCTTATTGGAAGCATCCACTGGATGTAAACCGTGCTATAGGAATAAAAATGGCCAGATTCAACTGTTCAACTTTTTGACTAAACAGAAAATGCTATTCTGCATGGGCACTTCTTGTCTATTTTATTTCAAATTCTTAGGACTTATGTCCAAAAATATTTAGGAATATTGAATATTGAATTGAATATTTATATATTCAAGCCGTGAGATTCCTCCAACAAGTTTTTAAAAGGCTCCATTTATTAGACAGTTCACATGACAACACAGAGGGGAAGCTGCCCAGCTGTGTGGCTGCATTTAGTACTGCATAACCTATGCTAGGCTAATAGGGGAAAGCCCCTTAAATCCCTCCTCCCACTAATCCCCCAAGCCCTGACATACAATGTCCCAGTCCTCTTTACCTGGAATTTTTTCAGCTCTTCAGCTGCTAGTTTCACATGGGATGCCTGATCAGTCCTTCCCTTAAGTGACGTAAATTGATTTTTCTAATAACTTCTAAAACTTCATTTTAGCTTAATCAAAATACATTAGCACACAAAGAGATCACTGAGTCATACAGACCTCACTACAAACCCATTACACTGGACAGAAATTGTATAAGGCCAAAACTATCCAGAAAGAAGCCCTGTAAATTAAGATGCCTTTTGATAACTCATATGTTCTTACTGAAAAGCTCATTAAAGCTTGTGTTGTGAACTTCACAGAGTGAGGGTACATACAAAAATTAAAAGGAAAATAAAACACAAAGAGCAGATGGAGTGTTGGATATGTGTGAACAGGCAGGAAAAAGAGCATACAAAATAGCTATGAAGATTAATCAGAATCAAATATATTCAAGTTGCAGCAGCTGTTCACGATTGTGGCATCCCAAAGACCACACCCAGTAAAGAGCTTCACTCCTTATCAATGTGTTTTTTCATTGACTTAGAAGAATTAATTTCTGCAGCTACAGGACACTCCATCACACATCACATTGCCATGATGATATCAGCTGTGCTGAATCTCAACATGCCAATAACAAAGTATGTTACTTGCCAAGGCAAATAGGTATCAGCAGGTGACTCAGGTGGATGACATCAAATTGAGGGAAGCAGCTGATTCCCTCAAGGCCAGGGCTGTCATAAGCAGGACTCTGAAGGGCTAAGGAAGTGGGCCAGTATGAATTTCTTCCGATTCAATTAAGGCAAACAAAGTCCTGCACCTTGGCTATAATAAATCAAGCAGCTAGGACGTGACTGAGTAAACAGCAGCTTTACAGAAAAGGTCCTGCAGGTCCCAGTGAACACCAAGGGTAGGCTTGAACGAGCAATTGCTCTTATAGCAATGAAAATTAGTGATGTACTGGGAAATATCAGTAACAGCATAGCTAGAAGATCAAGGGAAGTGATTACTGCCCCCGGCCCCTTCTGGCACTTGTGAAGCTGCCTTTGGAGAACCGTGCACTGCGGGGCAGTGTGACACAAGAAAGATACCAACAAACTAGAATGAGTCTAGTGAAGGGTTGCCAAAAGAACAGACAGCTGGGGCATGTGACAAACAATAGGCTTGTTCAGCCTGAAGAAGAGGTTACAGGATGATCTAACTAATGTCTTCCCACTGGGAGAGAACAAAGAAGATGGAGCCAGAGATTTCTTGGAGGTGCACAGCAAAATGATCAAGTTTCAACATGGCAAATTCCAAGGAGGGGGGTATGTGGATATTCTTCACATTGAGGGTGGACAACCTGTTGTGGCAAAGAGGTAGTGGAATTTCCCATCCATGATGACATTCAAAACTCAACGGGACGTTTTGCAAGATGAGCTTCACCCAAGCAAGCTGAAGGGGAGGTAACTAGCATCCAGTTACCATGATGGGCTAGATACCAGCCCTACTCCCGCCTGTGGCTGTAAAGGGCCTCTTACAGGTGACTTTCTCCAGTCATCTTTCAGCAGCCACTAGGGACAAGCTAAACGCAGAGCTGATGCAATGATGAGGAAATCATGCCACAAGATTGTAAGAACTGGACAGATGCAATAGCTGTGTGTAGATCCTGAGGCGAAGACGGAGCCTCCACAGATTTTGGAGCATTGATAGTAGCTCCCAGTACCTGTTCTGTTTTGTATTTGCATGTCTCTGTGACAAGTCAACAAGGAATGCATTTGCTCTATAACTGCAAATCACTGCAGCCTCACAATAGTCCATCCACTTCAAAAAAGCCCTTTTGCTATGCTGGCTCATACCTCCGTGTCTCTTCTTGCTCCCCTTCTTAGGCATTTTTGGGTAAGTCATCTTGGTTGAGGTACATAAAGATGTCTGAAGCTTAGCTCCCTGACCACAGGGGTTAATGAATAGAAGGAACTGAGAAATTGCAGGCAAAAAGATCTAAACTAAGCGTGTGTGGTCCCATAAAATGCAAACAGGCAATGTTTGATCCACCAGAAAGTCTCCCAGCTTCAAGCGAACCATCAGCATCTTTTGCATAAAATTTGAACAGGCACAGCAAGTGTAGACCAGCCTGGCAACACTGGTTTTGATCCTGCTCTGGGAGGTTTAAAGCCTATCACCCGATCACAGCCCTACAATATGACTCATGACTCTACATCTAAAGAAATGAAATTGTTATGAGACTGTAGTTGTTATTTTTCATTTATCAGGACAAAATTTGAATCTGTATTATTCACTGAGAAACACAGTATTTATATTCAAATGTTTAAATGAGTAGACCAACACTCAGAAACGCGTTGTTTACAGGTCACTTATATTTAGAAGTCTACATATAGGAAGCTGTTTGCTCTTTAGCTATGATTACCCAAAAAAGCTAAGCTGGGGTTCCTTTATCCAAAAAATACTAGCAATAGTGGAGGCCATCAAACGAGAACATGCTCCAAACGCTTGTTTAATTATATGGGGTTAATTCTTCATCTCAGAAGTCAGCAAATTAAATATAGTTTCCTGTCTAATGTCACTGGGATACAAACTCACAACCATGTTTCTGCTGACCGGGTCAGCATCAAGCCAGATGGTCAGCCCATGTCCTTCTGCCTTTTACTCTCAAATCTCACAGTAGCTGGTTTCTATTTCCCTCCTTCCTTTTTTAGGTAGGTAAGGAGCAGGTGCTCGACTTCTTTCACCTCAAGGACTGCTGACTCCAGCACTTCTCAGGTTCCCGTAAAAAGAAACTCGGAGTGAAGGAGGTGCAGAACTACACACGCGAGGACACCCGAGCTGCCGGTGCTGCTCCGCTCCCCCCGCCTCCAGCCGGGCGGTTTCCAGGGATCCATGGCCGCGGGTCCGTGCGCGGCTGCGCGGCGGGGCGGGAGCGGGGCCGGGAGCCGAGCCTGTGCCTGTCCCCGTTCCCGCTGTGCTCCGCCCGCCAGCTCCGGCCGGGCCCACCCACACCCGGCCCGGGCGGAGCGGGATCCGCCCCCGCGGAGACCCCAGCGCCTGCGGCTCCTCGTTAGTATAGTGGTGAGTATCCCCGCCTGTCACGCGGGAGACCGGGGTTCGATTCCCCGACGGGGAGAGCTGCACACCCGCGCTTTTCTGTTATTCGTTGTTTTATTGCCCCGCCCCGCGCGAGCCGTTGAGACCGGCGGCAAAATGCGCCCTTGGCCGACACCGCCCTCCGGAGTAAAAATACACCCTTGGGCCTCCCCGTCGGGGAATCGAACCCCGGTCTCCCGCGTGACAGGCGGGGATACTCACCACTATACTAACGAGGAGTGGCCTGTTTAGGGTATTCCCGGTACGGCTTTTATAAGCAAATCCGCACAACCACGTCCCCCTTGGTTGATCATAAATGCAGCGGGTTTGGCAGAGGGACAGCAGGGGCGACCTCCGGCAGCGGGAGCATGGACCCACGAGCCTGCGTGCGGCGGCAACGGCGCGGGAGACGAGGGAGCGGGGGCGGGAGGCCCTTTGCTCCTGCGGACCACTAGCGGGGGTGTGGGTGGGGAAAGTTAACGTGCTTGCGCGGGAAGGCGGTGACGGAACAGTGCCGGAGCGGAGGGGCCGGCGCAGGGGTGCCGCAGCGGACGGGCAGGGTCCTCGGCCGCGCCGGTCCAAGGCGCCCCCGCCCTGCCCTTCCGGGCACGGGGGCTGCACAGCCGGCGGCCAGCGGCGGGCGAGTTGTAACACTCTGCCGGCAATTGCCCAGCAGGACCTCGTGGCGCAACGGTAGCGCGTCTGACTCCAGATCAGAAGGCTGCGTGTTCGAATCACGTCGGGGTCACGGTACTTTTTTTCTTTTTCCATCTTCTGTCAGCTTTCACCGCCTTCGTCGTGCAGAAAGCCGAGGAACGTTATTGGGGGTTTTTTTGTTTGTTTTCGCCTACAGCTTAGGGTCTCCTCTTTTGTTTGAGGCTGAGAGGGCAGCGCGAAGCAGAGGGCTCAATGGGCGTCAAGGCATAGGATTGCTACTGTAGCAATGTAATCATAAAGATCTCACTGGATAAAATTGGAATGTCTTTGTTCATGGTCTTTGTGTGTATAGGGCTGCCTGATTACACACTTAAACACAAAAGGCAAGAACCTGTCAAAGATTTACTTTATTAAGACAACCGACTGTGGAAATGAGAAAAATTCAGAAAGTTGTATAGAAAGAGTAAATTTTAAAGGGGATAGAGGCCCCCAAAATGGCAGAGATACCATGTTTTCAGTACACAAATTCACATAACAGGGAGTAAATGTAAAGGCGGAGGCAGCAAGTGGTTTGAGAGAGCCAAGAGCTCAGACAGATGTTTGTCTTAAGAACCCTGCAGAAGAATGGAACGCTGACACAGAGGGAGAGGGAACCAGGGAGGAACCTCCAAAGGTTAGGCTGTGGAACAGAAGAGTTTTCTCAGAGTAGCCATTTCCACATGTTGAGGTGGGCAGGTACCCATGGCAGAAAGGCACAGAGAGTACTTAGCTTTGATCTAGACAAGAGATAGCAAGTCCCCGAAGTAACACTTTAGTGATTCAGTTGGACTGGAAAGTTTGACACTTGATGAAATTTAATTGGGAGGGAAACAATAGTTTGTCAAGGGCCTAAATTGACAGAGAATGCCAGAGATGCAATTCTCACTTTGTAAGAACTGATCATTAATGTTGTAAACCACAGAAGAAAATGAATACAGAAGTCTTAGAAATCAGATTCAGCAGAGTCAACAAATTATGTGGGGGTTATTAAGCCAAACACTTTGGCTTTTACAGGCTAATGTTTGTTCTATAGACCCTTAAAACCTTTTAAATACAGAAATTCTACATCTTCCTTAAGTGTTCTGTTCCAATACTTAGCTACTCTTATTATCACAAAATGACCATATGTAGTTTAACCCTGATGTCTCTTTCGCCACAACTTAAATCCAGCCCTCAAGTCATTGTGCTGGAGAACAGTTTATTCCCTTCCTTTTTATAGGTACTGATTACATATTTGAAATTTGTTATGCCTCTCTATAGCTATTCTAGCATAACAGACTGTGTTTGCCGGGCCTCTGGTTATTTTATCGCTTGCCTCTGGAGCCTTTTCAAACAAGCTGCACTTTTAAGAGCCCAGAACTGGTCACAGTATTCCAGCTGACTCAGATTTTACCAGGTCTTAATGGACAAGGAGGATTGCCTCACATGCTATGCTAACAGGACCTCCACTAATGTGGTTAGTCCTTTCTTTTTTTTAATTCACAATCTGCTAGATGGATGTGTTTTGTATGAGACGTACAATCTGTTAGACATTTCCCTGGTCCCACAAAGTATCTTATCTCTCAGCCTCACCACCCACCAGAGGGCTGGATGTAAGAAGCAGTAGCAATCTGTTTGCATTCCTGTACCTCTGCCAAAGCAGGTGCCCTGCTCTAAACATTCCAGATTGTTGCCAGAAAATATCTCTGGCTTGCTGTAAGGGTAATATCTGCTTATAGGTGTCAAAGTTTTCAGGATGTGGTTTCACACTAGTATACTTGAGGTGTGCAGCCTGTCACAAACAGTCTGTCCCGCTCTGTCCCTCCCTGCCTGTGCACTTTCCCTTCCACTTGGATCACATCTTGCAAAGGCACTGCAGCAGCTGCTGGCTCAGCATGCAAATCTGGTGGCACAACTACTAGATCCAAGACAGGAAAAGCACCAGGAACGCATGGCCTGGGACAAGATAGAGAGCAGGATCACCCCTTTCAGCAACAACTCCAAATACTAGTGGTTCAGTTAAAGTTTTGGTCAGCTGTTCTTTGATGAGAAAGGTCACTGTCCCTAAATCAAAATCACCTAGTGACGTTTCAAAACTGCATGAAAGAATTAAATGTACCTTAGCTATGTACAAACTCTCCCGCTCAATTTCCTATTGGTGAAGTGAGGATAATAGTTCTCTTTGATCTTACAGACATTTTGTTAGGTTGACTCCGTTAATTCCAAGGCATCCAAGTATGCTGGTGGGTATTTGTCTCCACCAGCATTTCAACAGTACATGTGCTTCTGTGCTTTCTGTCTCTTCCTAACTTTTAAATACTGCATTTTTTACCTGACTTATCTCTTAATAGACATGTTTTTTCTATGAAATTGTTATTAGCTAAATACAGACAAAACCTTAAATCCACTTAAGCTTCAAAAAATAGTGGAGCTGAAGTAATAGTTTATATAGGTAAATATAGCTTCTGTATGTGTTTGACAGAAATAAAGATCCAAATAATTATGGTTTGGAAATGATTCAGTGTAGGAAACTACCCTGAAAACTGTCCATTTCATTTCTGTCAGGGTACTTAAGCACGAGCTGATACTTCTGTTCTCAGTCCTTGTTGGTAAAGGCCTTTGACTATCACAAGATCAGCAGTAAGAAATTTTAAAGCAGTTGTACAAATTTCTTTCCTTGCCTGAGGACAGCCATACAGTGCCGGGCATCCCTTTATTCACCCTGCCTTTGCTCACTGTGTCAGGCAACACTGGCAGAGCAGCGTTCCCAGTGGCTGCCAGCTCTAGAACTGCTCCAGAAGCAATATGCTCCATTGTAGTAAAGCATGCTTGCTTTCTTACCACTTTTCCATTTCTACTTCAAAACCAGACATTTTTAATGAGAAAACTAGAGTTATTAAAAAGCCACCTAATTTTTCTAAATTAATCAAGAATGTGGAAAAGAAATGATTGATACTAGAAAGTATAGTTACACTGTGCTATAATGATTAGGCAACTGCTTATTTTATTTCTAGTGAAGTTTTTCAGTTTCTATTGTGTTCCTCAGAGGTAATATCATTTTCATAGTGAAACCTGCTGTACTTCATACAGCTTTTTTACATTTCCTTACCAGCTCAGTCTAAGACAAGAGCATGTCTGTAACGCTTGCTTAAATGCCTTTGCTATGAATTTATAGTCCTCACAATGTTACCTATTATGAGGCAAATGTTACATATGAATGCAAATTATATATCTATACTTCCTTAGAGATTGTTTTCCAGACCCTCCACTGAAGCTAGGATACTTTTGAATGCACATATATAAAAATATCATTTTTTCAGCATAATGCAACATAAACTATTCGTCTCATTTTTATGGGTGGCATTAGAGGCTAGAAATCACAAACTTAGGAAACCTGAGCTAGAAATCTGAGACAGTTCAAAAGGCATTCAGTGTTTTCATGTCAAAGATGAATGTATGATTGAAAAATCTTTCTCACGCTCGGGAAAGCTAAGAAATTCCAGACATTTGGGAGGGTCTTACAAAGGAAGGATTTTTGGCTTCTCCTTTCAGCATATTTCACATTTTTAGGCAAGCTTAGAGCAGTTTGTTAACCACCGGAAATGGCCATAGTCTCAAAAAATTTGTACTTTTTTTCCTAAACTTTGCTTTTGTCAGCATTTATACTGACAAGAGGTAAATTGTAACTACCTGTTTCTCAAGTAGAGGCAGGTATTCTCGTCTTTGAAAACCAGAACTTGCAGTTAGGGATAAATATTCAAGTACTGGAAAGCTTCATAGAAGGCATCATAAAACAGCAGTTCCATGCTCCAACCTTTAAAAAGCAAATTATGGAATAGGCATATGAACCAGAGACCTCCTATCTGTGGGGTTTTTTTCCCCCACTGTAACAACATTAGAAAGATCTTCTGAGCTCATTCACATTGAACTCATTCCCTTCATCCCTTTGATTGCTGCCTCATGCTACAAAACGTGACTTCCTTTCCTTCAAACAAAACCAACAATAAAGGTGCAGATCCTCTGCTGTATTAAGGTCTAATTGTCATGACAGCTGCAGGTCCCAGTGTCAGTCATCATGTGTGGGCACATTTAAGTGCCTTCTTACAGTACTTTCCCTGTCTTTACCTTGCCTGGAAGACGCCTGTTGATCCCAAAGTGTAACAGTAAAAAGTGTAGAACCAATAAAGGACAGTTTTGTGCCAAGGAATGTTTAGGGACTTGGCTTCCCAGAGAAGCCTATTGCTTGGAAGAAGAGTGACACTGAAGTATTATATCGTGCTTCTCTAGCTTTGGCTGCTTTGGAAGCAGCTAAAGGTAACCAGCAAAAGAATTCTGTGTCAGTGCGAGGGCGTTACATCAGGGTAACAACGTAACAGAGAAAGTAACTCACAATAAATACTTTTTTTTTTAAAGGTGAGGAAATAACTTTCAAAACTTAAATGGACTGTAAATAGGAACTTTAAGCAATGTTAATCAGAGCCACAACCTCAGTGGCTCCACAACAGCTGTACTGGAGCTTGAACAAATAGCCAAAACATATGATAAGTTTCTGCTATCTTTACGCTTCTATGCCAGTTTTGTCTGACAGCAAAAAGACAAAAAACACAGATCCAAGATAAGGCCAGTCAACCCATCCATTTGTTATGACCAAAGCTGAACTGCGAGTGTAACTGTCGGGATTTACTACTTCATTCCATATTCCTGTAGGGTTTTTTATGCTACACTTAATGCATTAAAAGCAGACCTATCACCAACATAGACTTCAAGCTCAGCAGTTGTACTTCCTTCTACTCCTAAATCGTCACTCACAAGAAAAGCCAGCACCAGCTGTATTGCAGACTCTGAACAGTGCAATGAGTTGCAAACAGTGCCTGCACTCTTCTAAGAAGCACTGACAGATAACAAGCTTCAGGCCTATTGTACCATTATTGTCCGTGGAGACATTAGATGGCAACTGCACTAACTTTTTAGATTGCATTTTCACTGTTAACTTTGGCTAAAATTTCCCAGACCCAGTTCTCCCTTATGCTGCTTCAAAACATTTTCGACTCGATATGAATTGAAGTTATTTTTTACATTAGTAAGATAGCTGAAGAATCTCTCTAAAGTGTGCTGTGCAACTGGTTCCATATCTGAATAAGAAGCAAATTCTTAAAGGTAGGGGAGAGACTGTTTTCCAAGCCACCTAAAAGCTTTTCAAGGTGAAATATACTAGCTATGCTTTAAATAAGTGCTATCAAACTTGGAGAGGAATTAAATTTCCTTTAAGCATTTCCAAAACACCTGTCATACAACACCCATGTACCACCATGTAAAATTTTGGGGAAAATATGCTGAAAAAATATATAGAACCATCTAATTTGTTCTATTCAATCTTAAAAGTAAGTGATAGTAGTCAATCCACATTGATACATTACTTTTTACCATGTACATGTGTCATATAAATGGAGGAAGATGTTTCTACCCACTGTTCAGCCTCGCTGGCAAACAAACTGAACAGGTAAAGTATGTACACCGAGAAGCAAGCACTTTCAGATATAAATTATAATGAACTTCAGATGACTGCCACCTCATAGAGCTACTTGCACAAGGTAAATTAAATGCCCCGAGCTAAGCTTCTCCCTCATCTTAATTACTTTGTTACACCACACCTATTCTCCAGTGGGAAGCGTCAAGCTTCCTGTAGGCGAGTCCTTGATCTGCCTCGAAATTACCTTCCACAAAAAATAACCCTGATCGCCTTCATCTAGCTGATACTGAGGCTATGGTAAGATAAACAGGAGCAGCAGCCACCAGAACAGCTCCATGACGGAGCACACAACAGTAGTGGAAATCCCTTTCCCCAGCACCAATTTAGAACTCTTTCTGGAACACAAAGGGGAGTAGGTGCAAACACTAACAATCATCATTCAGATCCATGACTGATGGGAAAACTAAAATATCCACATTTAAAGTCTTATCTCCGGTACTGCAAGGCAGTTCTCAAAAGCATAGGATATAAAGTCAAATCTAAACGCTAAACCCTTCCCATCATAAAATAGAAGCAGTGTGTGTTCCCAGCAAGCAGCGTGTAAACACAGAAGGATTTAACCCGCTTGTTTAAAGGCTGTAAGACTGCAGTCTTGAACTCCGTTGAACTTTCCCAGCAGGGACACACGTGTGACATTTTGGAAGTCGGCTTTACAAATAAATAAATAAACCAACTATACGCCTTTCAAACTCCGCGATACTATTAGATGCGAGTTTGGGCGTTTTTTACGTTTAAGTCAGCACAACGGCGGCAGTCACACTAAGAGATTAGCTACCGATTTCCCGGCTGGATTTCTTCTGGAGCCCGACAGCTAACGGGCTGGGCGAAGGCTGTTATCCCGGGGCAGAGAGAACTCCCGTGCTCGCTCGGCCCGTGGTGATGAGCGCGGGAGGGAAGGAGGGACGCCCGCGGCGCGCTCCGCCAGGGCCGCAGGTGCCTGCGGGGTAGCGGCGCGGGCAGAGGCGGCGGCAGGTGTCGCAGCAGGACACCGGGATCACAGCAGGTAACTGGGATCTCATTAGCCGCCTCCCCGGTGCTGGCGGCAGGGAGGGGCGCTCCCGGCGGCCGGGACACACCTGGCGCCCGAGAGGGCCCCGGGGAGGCCCCGGCGCCACCGGGACCTGCGGGGCGCGGCCGGCGCCCCCTCCCTCTCCTGGGCGCGCGAGCACCGCCCCGCGCGCCTCTCCCGCCCGAGCCGAATTTAAACTGCGTTACTGTCCCTCGCGCAAAGCACCAACGCCGCTGCTCCCCTGCGCCCCGCCCCTTTCCCGCCAGGCAGCCAATAGCGAGGCCGCTTCGTTGCCCTCCCCGCCAATCAGGGCGCGGTTTATTGCCGGCTGGGAAGAAGCGCTCGGTGCGCGCGCCCGCCCGCTGTGGAGCTGATCCCTGGCGCGGAGCAGGCGAGTCCTCCACCTCCTCCACCTCCTCCCGCTCCCCCGCCCCTTCTCCCCGCGCTTTGTTGGTGCCTCTCTCGGGAGAGCGGCGGCTGCGGCCGGCGGCGATGCCCGAGTTCCTGGCGGATCCGTCGGTGCTGACCAAGGAGAAGCTGAAGAGCGAGCTGATCGCTAACAATGTGAGCCTCCCGGGCGGCGAGCAGCGCAAGGACGTGTACGTGCAGCTCTACCTGCAGCACCTCACCGCCCGCAACCCGCCCGCCCTCGCGCAGCCCGACTTTTCCAGCGACGAGGAGCGGGAGCCCACACCTCTCGGCGCCCGAAGCCGCGGCGCTGCTGCCGCCGCCGGGCGGGTGAGTACCGCTGCCTCCCGCCCGCGCCGCCTCGCCTTCTCGGCAGCCTCGGGCCCGCTTTCCCGCCTGAACGGGGCCGGCCGCCTCTGCCCGCCGGCCGCGGCTCGGGGGGCAGCACGACGCGCCGGGGTCCCCCCACGGGGTCGGGAGAGTCTCCGGCTCGGCTGAGGGCGGGATCGTGCCCGGCCGGGATGGTCCCATCGCCTGGGGCAGAGAGGCAGCGGCGCTGCCAGGCGGCCGCCACGCGTCGGGGGACGAGCTCGGACAGCGAGTCGGTGCCCGGGGGCCGCCGGCTGCGCCTCTAGGATGTGTCCCGCCTTGTGCGCCTCTAGGAGTGGCTGGCTCGGGTGGGCAGGGGCAGCGCGACCGCTCGTGGAGAGTGCGACAGCCCCCGACTGTAAATTGGGAAACCTTTGCAGCGTCTTGGCGGGCGGTCTCCTAAGTAGACTATTTCGGTGTTGGAGGAACGAAGCAAGAGAACTGCCCGAGGTTGCAGCTTGCTCAGGAAGGGACTCCCGTCCGCTCTCGGCTATACAGCAGCAACGCTACTCGGTGTAAATGCCTCTAGATGAAAGGATGAAGCTGTGAGGGAACAGCTGGTTTGTTTCCCTTAATGAAGTGGATTGTTTAGTGTAAAGACGATCTGCGTAATGTAGGTGTCTTACTCGTACCTCTAAGATGTGTTTTATAGCAACGTGCCTCTGGTGCCTGTTCAGTTCGTCCACTGTGCTTGTTTTTTTAGACTTTTATCACATGTAGGGAAACGGGGAGATGATGCTACTTGAAATTTTTCTCTTTTGGAAAATGTGATTTGCTTCTTAATTTTTCATAAGTGGACCATAAATCTGCGTATATTGAGAAAGCAGTCTTGTAATTGATAATTCTAAGATGTCTGGTCTCGAGAAAAGACTTGGATAATGATTATCACATTCCAGAGTCGTAATGTGTGTGATAGTACAACTATTTAATTGTATCTTAGATACTGTGTCTCAAAGGTCGTTAGTAAAGAGAGTGCCGAGGAACGGCATCTTTTGAAAGTCTCACACTTTAACCTTCAAAAGCCCAAAAGAATACTTCTTGAATTAAGAAACTGAAAACTGCAACTTCAAGAGGAAGAGATCTCTAAAACCAAGTTATTTGCCTCTTTTTAACATCTATTTCAGATACTTAACTGGCATTCACTGAAGTAACCTTACAGTGAAACAGACATTTCTCTGACTTAAGGTGGTCTGCTGATAGCATTCATAAGGTGCTTTTAAGTAAAACAGGATGAGGTTGAATCTGGCTTGTTTCACGCTTGTCAGAGGAGGAACATCTCAGAACTGCTACTTCCTATCCTAGGTCTGGTTTTTCTTTTCCACAGTGCTTAGGTTTAAACAGTTATGGGTGACTTCTTTGATGTTTACCGAATGGGTGGTACTCCTACACTTTTGTTAACAATATCTGGAAGGCTCCGTGCTATTTATGCTTATCTTGTGTTTTAGTATCAGAGCACTGTATCATCAGAACTTCCAGAACTTCAGCAAATATTCTAGTGAGAGTTGCCCAGATTTGGGTCCGTTGTGCCCTGTGTTGTGTCATCTTTCCCCCTCAAACAACCCATCCAACCCCAAACCAAAACACCCAGAAAAATCCCAAACAATACCTGCCAAGCGAAACAAACTTTGATGGTGCGTGCTTGTTGCCTCCTTTGTGCCACTTGACTACTGAAAATGCTTGTAGCTTGAGTAACTGTTGTCCCTGTTAATGTCTTTTGGCATAAAGGTGCTCCTCTGCTCAGCTCTCCTTCAAAAAGCGTAGCACACGTGTCTCCAGAGTGATTTTCCCCAAGAACAGTTAGAAGGAAGAGGAAGAGTGAGGGAAGTCTGACATCCCAGAGAACTGGGATTCTGGTGAAAAAACGAAGCAAAACATCTTGATAACATTAAGAGAGGACAGGAGGGAAAGCACTCAGACGTCTGAAAGAAATTAGAAATGAGGGGCAGAGGAGGGAGGCTGGAACTTCAAGGCTTTATGGAAAGGAGGAATAAAATAAAGGAACGGGCCTTCCCCCATCCCTCTTTGGGCCCGCTCGCCCTTCCGTTTATTAAGAGCAAATAGTTACAAGCCTCTCTGAGCCTGCAGCCGGGCTGAGTTGCAGTCCTCGTGTGTGTAGAGGAGTCCGAAGGCGGAGCAGCGCGGGCGAGGGTGCGGCCCGTGCGGCGGGGCGGGGCGGGCCGGGCTGGCGGGCGGGGC
>VYZQ01030212.1:1145-21193 GCA_013400655.1 Mystacornis crossleyi
CAACAAAATCAACAATTGTGCCCTTGATTTGCTTCTCTTTGTTGGGGTGCTTTTTTTCTCAGGCTTTTCTGTACAGCAAGGAATATATAACAATCAGTAATTTACTTTTTTAACAAATCTGAGAAATTCTTAAAAAACCCTCAGCAACTTGACTCTGGGAGTTGAAATTTTCAGGAAAGTACCACAGATTGCAAGATTCTCAGGAAAACTGTGGATTGGCAAAATCATTATATCTGAGCCAAATTTTTGCATGTGATGGGAATAATCTATGCAGATATGTTCTGTGCCTCTAGCATTATCTCTGTCAGCCACTCTAGCTTATCTAATCATGGCAATTACAGACTCATTGCATCAGCTATTACAGAGATTTACGAAGCTTGTGATTTAGAATCTGTGCATCGTTGACTTTAATGGGACCAGCTTATTTTCTTAGAACTAGTGCAATGTACTGAGAGAGGCCAAAGAAGGCTTTGTAAATGACATTGCCCACAGTATATTTTTTAACTGAGCTTTAATCTGATTAGAAGAAAGTGTCGTTTATCATGTATTTTGTTGCCTTCCTTTAGATTTTGAGAGGGGTTTTTGACACTTTGTGTTGTAGAGCGCATTGTGTTTATCGTTGTTTTCTGTTTGTGTACAGCTAAAGCTTCCAAACCCACTGAGCTGAGCAAATCAGTTCTGGTCAAACAGCGCACCTGGACCAAGCCTGGACTGCCGGGGGCCACTGGTGCAGCTTGGGAAACCTCCGTGAGTGTGGAGTGAACTGTACAAGTGCGTCCTCCTCATGGAACAAGTTGACCTGAACACATTTGGTCTGTGATTTTTGATCCCGTTTGGCTCCCTGAATGCTTCTAACTGCCCTGCCAGGCAGCATTTTTAATTTTTACATCGACGTTATGTTTGAGACCTACTTCCACCAAGTATTCCCTCTTTGCAAGCCAGCAGGGTGGCTGAAAAATCTGCTGCACCCCAGCTTAACGAGGTCATTGCAGGAGCAGTTACCCCACAGTCAACTGATCCCACTTTTACACGTGCTGAACACACTCATCACTAGAGAATGTGTCTGCTAATAAGCAATCTACATTCAATGCCCTTTTTTCAGAGCAAAAAAAGAGTATCATTTCCGTTTGATACCAGCCTCAACTATTTTCCTTAAATGTTTGTGGAAGCTCTGAATTCCCTTTGGCTGTTCTCAATGATGAATCTTGCAAACCACAGAACCCTGAGTAGCAAAGACATCTTAAATCTCTTGTGAACAACGTTAAGTACACACATTTTATTTTCTACTTGTGCATTGTATGCTAGAAGACTTTGTCATTTAATCTTTTCATTGTAACTTTCTAGAAATATTGTACTTGTTTAGAAAAAGAGTATGACAGAAGAAGTGTTTTATGTAAAGCTTGTTCTATAAAGCAAGAGAAAGAAGAAAAAGAAGGTGCTTTTTGAGGAGATTCATCTCTGTTGCAGCACATCTCTGAACATCTGATAGCTACTGTTAATCTAGTTTCACTCCCCAGTTCAACTTCCCATATGGAAAGCTGGAGTGATTTTTGAATAACAGCAAGTAATATCTGAAGTGGCAGCAACTGGGAACTCTGACACTGAGCTTGGCTGTGGCCATTACCCAGAGTCCTCCTGCTCTTCTTGAGAAGCAATTACAATTTCACAGGTTGGAATTAAAATTCCCTGCAGTATGCAGGAGAGTAACTGAAACTGTCAAAGTGATTTCAAGCTGCTAATCTCTCACTGCTCCAAGAGTGAAAATAGAGCCCCTCTTACCCAGGCATAGATCTGACAACTTAAAAACTCCAGCCTTTCACTACGTTTAAATACATATGGAGAGTGGCTTGATCTGCTCACAGAGGATATCTGTAAAGATGTTATGTCTATGAACATTTGTGTGTTATTAACAAGTCTATCTTTTTTAACTTTAAGACGTGTGTAACTTCAGGGACTACAACGAATATAAAAGAAGTCTTATGCAGGAGCTCTGACAATTTGGAGGAATGAGTGGGCATGTGCCTGTTTGTGTGAGGCTTATTAAAATCTTTATTTATGTCTTCTTGAACATGTATTTTTTGCTAGAAAAATTGCTTGCAACTTTCCCAGATTTTATTTTCACAGTTTTATATCCCACACTATATTTTGTGTGCACTGTGGTTGATTTTATAGATAGAAACAAAGAGCATTTAGAAATGAAAAAACAGAGGAAAAAATTGAAGGGCTGTAAAACTAGGGTGCAAAATGAAAAATACCAGTGCAAAAGCTTCAAAGCAAGTTTGATCTAAGAGGCATGGACCACAGAGTTAGGAATTGGCTGCAAAATACCATTTGACTTGTTCACAGGCAGGGTTCATCCACTAGATAATTAAAATCAGAGTCATTGCTGGAAAGTGTTTGTGCAAATATCATTAAATGTCTTTTAGTTTCATATTTGATGTATGCATGCTCCTAACATTCAAGTGAATGCTTTTTTCTATAAATGAAGGTTAGGTGGTGGGAGATGAATTATGAATGGTCTCTTTGCATTTTAAAGAAGCCCAATATTAAAAAAAAAAAAAAAAAAAAAAGTCACTGCACCTGCTGGTATCCCAGAGTCTGTTAGCTCTCACTTGGGAAGTTGTAGTTATGGAATTGGATCATTAATGCTGTCCAGTCATGTCCCATGAATGGAGAAAGAGTCATATTTGAGTATTCTTCCAGAAATCTTTATTTTCTTGGAAAATACCTAGCAATTACAGCCATTCTTCTTAAAAAGTGATCTTAACATGATGTTTTATAGAGGACACTCTGCGCTGCATGGTGTGCTTAATGCTGGTTGTAGGTAGTGGGGAGAACTTCCATGCCGGTGACCAGAGTGTGATGCAGATCTGTGCCTACGACTTGCATGCTTTAAATGTCCCATCTGTCTTTGAGTGTGAAAACAGGACAGTTGTGCTCAAGTGAGCACAAAATATTGTGTCTGCTCCCTTCCGGGGGGTGTGTTGTGGAGAGTGGTGTACAAATGTTAGTTGGCAATGGATTTCAGATTACAGGAGAAACTTGGAGATGATAAAACACACCAAAAAAGGGCCGTGATTGTTTGGTACATAGTAAGAGTTGGGGATCTGAGAGAAATTAATGTGATGAAATCATGACATGATGGGAAATTTGACTTTTCATCGTTAGCATATCGTTAGAGTATAATCTGAAGAATAAAACTTTAATGGTGCTTGGAAGGCTTTGCTGCACAGACACCGTTCCCAGCTGCTCCTAACTCTTGGGTTCCTGTGTTGTGTTAGAGCAGTCTGTTCCACCACACTGGTACCACAGCCTGGCCTCTGCCTTTGAGCTGGGCACACGCAGTTTCACGGGGGAGGGCATTCCAACTCTGTCCCTTCTCACCCTGCTTGTCAGTGCATTACATTTCTTACTGCTTGGTAGGGGAAATGGGTAAACTGTGGCTGGCAAAGAAACTTGCTCAGTCCAGTGGCATGCAGTAAATAATGTATGCTCTAGCGGTTGCAAGCTTCAACTATTTGTTTGGGTTTTAAGTACCTCCATTCCACTGTGAGCCTGCATTCTCTCTTACTCTTTCTTCCAGCTGCTTCATCCAACCTATCAGCACCTCATTTTGTTTTATGGAAGATGATGTGTCTTCAGGAGGGTAAGTATTAGTGTGAGCAAGGTGGCTTCTTCCCTGAAAACAAGAACGCTGCTTCTGCAGTGGAGCAGATTTGCCAGAGGTATCAGTGCTTGGAAGCCATTGTCATGCAATGTCTGTCCTTCAGCTGTGTGCTGTCTGTCTGCCAGAGCCTTTGGGTTATGTCAGACACTCCCATTTGCTAATAAGCAGGATTAAAAGGCCTCTTCTGCTGTGCTGTATTGGTTTTGAACTTGCAAACCCCAGAAATGCCGTAATTTAGAGTGAGAGATAAAACACATCATTGATGTCAGCTGAACATATTAAATTTGATATCCACTAGTGGCCTTATGAGCTATAAAAGTCAATATCTAGAAATCACCAACTACAAGATGTCCATACAAGAGATTACAAAAGGCTGTGTGGGACCTGGTCTGCAGAGTGTTAAGTATGAGACTACAGGAGGAAACGAGAGCAAGTTACCAAGTCAGCTGTACAGATAATCAGTGGCAGAGAGAAAGATGTTCACACTCAAGGGACAGCTTAATCTCCAAGTATTATGGTAATATTAAGGAAATTTAGAGAAGACAGAGAGCAGCTTGGACTTGCTGCAGCAGCATTAATTTGTTTCTGTCCTGCTTGGATTGTTTAGTAGGCGAAAAGGGCAATCTGAATGACATTCTCCAGCAGAGGGATAAAACGGAGCCTAACAGCAGATAGCCGCTTTGGATCTGTGAGAAGTAAATTATTTAGAACAAATCTGAACCTCTTGCACTTCCATATCTCATCCTCATGCTGTTTTTGTTTTCATTTGGTTTTATTTGTAATTTTTTTCTGCAAATACATACTCAAGTTCCCGAACCTTTTTAAATTTATCTGACTGAAATAATCCTGAAAAAAATCACTCACTTCTGCTTCTGGTTTTCAGATCAAACTTGTTTGCATTTTGTTGCATGCCCTGTGAGCCTGCATCAACCAGCATCTTATTTGTAGGCGGAGTAGAATTAATTTTTATACTGATTTGAACCTAAACTGGAAGTTTTCAGTTGGTTTGTGAAGTACTACTAGGGGTATCAAGAAAATTAAGCCTAGCTGGCAATCAATTTAATAAATTTACTGTCTCTATCTGCAGATCTGCCAGTATTGCATACTAAAAATTGTTGAAGCTAACTAATCTAAATCCACTGATAAATTCTTGGTTTCTACCAATTTATAGTGTCATTAAAGTCAGACACACAGCTTATTTGATAGCCTTGCCCCAGCATGTATCTGCTGTAAGAATTACTGCTGCAGGACAGTATTATACATTGCTCTCACCACGTCCTCCACAACATCTGCAGTGCAAGAAGCAAAACAAACGATAAGCAGCAGATAAAAGGCAGTTCCTAAACTTTGTTAAGAAGCGGCTGTCTCGACCCTCAACACAAATAGTCATGAAAGGATGTGGTAAGTTGTAGCTTCTGAGTTCAGAAAGTTTGTTCTAGAGTAGCTATCAGCTATGTTCCAACATAAGAAGTTTTCATGCCATGGTAGAAGGATGGAGGACCTCTTCTCTTCCCTAACCATGTAGCAGCAGTCGTCTACCACTGTAGAGATAGATGAGTTTAATATATATACAGATGGTATGTAAAACAGCAGCAGAGCTTCCAGGGCCAGCCCTTTGTCACCTGTGTTTCTTTCCATAGACTTTTAAAGCCAGTTACTTACCATGTGTCCTGCAGGACCCGTGTATTTCTGATGTCCTTTAATGAGCTCGGAAGCTCCTGTGAGTACGTTCTGCACAGATCCAGGATTACAGCTCCGGCTTCCTGAATCACAGCAGGGAGAATGAGCTATTCCGGCCTTTCACATCAAAGTTGTTGTCATAAGAGGGTTCAATAGTATATTTCCTGTTCTTGCTGCATACACTACTGCAAAAGTTGAGTCATCAGCATATAAATACTTTCTTGGCCTCAGAATATCTGATTTTTGTGTGTGTGTGTTGACTGGCTGCCCGTTTCATTTTTCTTTCCACACTTATTGACTCATCTAAGAATAATGGAATTGGGTTGCTGCCAATCATACTTCATATTGCTTCAAATGTAGGAATGCTAAGGCAACTCATAAATACTATCTTATCTGCCAGGAACTCCATGAAACTGAATTTCGAGTCATTCCCATTCACAGCAGTAGCTTGAGCTAAAGACCTGGAATAGTTTTGGTAATAAAGTCTGATCCTGTGGACAGTCTTGGGCTGTGCTCTCTTATCATGTGCTTGTGAGGAAAGAAATTAAAGGAAAGTCTGCTTTGTGGAGAGAACAGGTTTTATTCTGTTTTTTTTGAAATGTTTGTCAATCTGTCCAAACTTATTTGACAGGTAGAATTGACAAAGTCTCCTTGCTTTAAAAAAATGACAGTTCACTAGCTAGTCTGATTTTCTAATTGTCAGAGTTCAGTTATCTAGACACACTATTTGTCTTTCAGGCAGTAAGAACAAGCTGGTGTGATGGCCAAAGAAAGCATAAAACTTCCCTTTTCTTAGACACTTCATAGTTGGTTGGAAAGCAAAAGTTTTGGCCTTATGGAAGAGGAATGCTATAGACAGTTCTTTCCATAACTTGTAATTTTCAATATGGGACAAGTGTTAAATTATACAAAGACCTGAGAAAAGGAAGAATTTTAAATAAATGACTATTCTGTTGTGCAGTATGGTTTTAAATTAAACTGCACTTTATATGGAGTTATATCCATGAAAAGTCCAATTATGGTATTTTGCTCATTTTTCTCTTTTTTTAAAAAAATTCTTTTAATGTTATGTTTCCTCATAGTTCTTGGCAGATTAAACATTTTCATTTCAAGACAGAATGGCTGCAACTCACATGGTACACTTATGAAAACAAATTTTGAGTCACAATAATTTCTATAGGCTGAAACTAATTTCCCAGAAAGAAAGATCAATGTGGCAGCCCTCAGGAAGTGAGTACAGTGGCCCAAAGAGATTTAAAACTATTCTAAAACTGCCTTTCTGTCCTACGTCCTTCTATTGACATCTCTTGCTTGCACCAGCAGTACTGCCATGAGACTGCCTGAAGGAAAATTTGGGTGGCTCATCTGACTGAAACAGTGTCTTGGTGGGGTTCATTTTGGGATGGCTCATGTTGCTGAGCGCATCCTTGCAAGGCAAAGGCTGATTTACATCGCCTTGAAATCCCAGAGAGTATTTTGAGTCTTAGAAGTTGAACTGCCTCTTGCTGGTAGAGCTTTGGAAAGGTCCTTACTCCACCACTTTATTTCCATTCCCGAGTTGCAGAGGCATGCCACTGACAGTCACAAATATGTGACTGAAAACAGATCACTATTGTGCAAGCACTGTGGAGCAGAGCCATAAACTTGTTGTTTAAAGACCTCCACACAGCTTCAGAGGTAAGGTGCGCTTGGGAATTGCAGAGCCAAGGTCACGGCCCATAGGGCAGGCAGGATGTTGCTAAACTACAGGGTTTACTGCAGTGATCTTTTCTGATCAGCTCGGGATTAGTGGATCATAAAGGACATATAAATTTCCTCTCAACCTGTCCCCTCCCTTAGGCTAGTAACTCCTTTTTGATATCTAGAAGTACATACTTAATAGGACTTTTTTTTTTTCCTTTCCTTTCTCTTTTTTTTTTTAATGGGAGTTCAATTTGCTGGTGGGCTCCAGGAAGTGCTGTTCATGTGGGTAGAACATGCCTCATCTTTCATGACTCCCAATGTGTCTCTTTTGTTAACCATAGAAATCAGTTTAAAAAACAGCTGGCATGAGAGTGGGTGGTTTTGGTTTTTTATGGTTTTGAGGGTTCTTTTCTCTTGTTGCTTACTTTCCTGATGCACGTGCTGCTAAATTTCTATTTGTTAAGTAAGTTCAAAGGAGGAAGAAGTAAGTTCTGCATCATTTCAGTTTGCCTTTGTGCTTAGATCTGGTCAGAGCCAGCCAAACTCTGGGCAGTCAGCAATGTGAGCAAACATAAAGCAGATATCTAGAAAAGGACTGGGAGCTTTAAAGTCACATTAAGACTTTGTTATAAACTTCTGCTTTGAAGACTTGCAGTATGACACATGAAAAAAATGTTAACTTCCAAGGTTTTCATGAGATTTGTTACCAAATGTCAGCAAAAATTCAGCAGAACATTTCAAGGCGTACAATCCAAAAGTTCCTATCATGCATTTGATGAAAACATCTTTAAATAGCCTAATTAGTGTAATGGAGGAAACACTGTAATTGCACCAGATTGATATTAAATGCAAATTTGGCTTTTTGTGAGCATTTAGGAAAACAATGACTTTTAGTGAGAAATTCATGGAAATATGTGAGAACAGAAATGGTCTTTGCTTGACAGTCTGTCCAGTGCTCCAAAAGTATGTGGAAAGCAAGATGACTAGACGTTTACATTGTGAAACACCAGGAAAAAACAGTTTCTGATCAGTATTCTTAATGGAGTACTGTGGGCATCCTGCTATTTCTAAAAATACTTTTTTTTTTGCAAGTCTTTCCCCTGGATTGGCTTGCATTTACTAAAGAATATATACACTGTTTATATGTGTTTTCTGATATATTTTGGTCGTTCTCCTGTTCATTCTGTAGCCAGTGGCTTAAGAAGGCTAGTGTGAGTTTAGAAAGAGGAAAATAAGGTTTAAGAAGCAGTACTGTGTCTTGTTTTAATGGCTCTGAAATTCAGTCATTCCCATTTATTGAAACAAATGCCCCGTTTGGGGCCAGCTGAGGGAGAGAGCTGTCTCCCCTGCCCAGGCCTGCTTGCAAGACAAATGGCTCCATTGTTTCTGTGGTGTGCAAATATCACCGGTCCTGGGAGGTCAGGATTGCACACACTGAGTGGGTGCTTAAAGGACTTGGATGAAATACACACAGAAGATTTTAAAGATAAGGAGTCAGTAATGGTAAGACTTGTGTACTCTCTAACTGTGTTTTGATGGTACAGTAAAAACACAAAGCACTGAGCTTGTGTAAACCTACTCATTCTGCTGGATCAAAATATGTCAAGCTGCTTTCTACCAGTAGGCTTTGTGCCAGATAAGGTATCATTTTTTCCTCCACAGCCAGCCTAAAATCCTGAGGCTGCCATAAGCCTTCTATCTTTTGCAGAAATGCAGTTTTGTGCTTGTGCCTGACGCGATCCGCGAGTGTTGTAGGTGACCTGGTGTTTATGTGGGTGTGGAGGCACAGGCCGGGACACAGCACTTGTCTGAGGCTGGGCTGGGACGGGGCGAAGCTGGGCTGTGGAGGCTTTCCAGAGGACTGTACAACCCTGCAGGAGTCTGGGCCTAGGATGAGGCTGAAGGTAAGCTGTGGAGGAGCATATAGATTTTTAATTTTAGTGCTATACAGGTGATTTTTATTTTCATTTTAAAAACAGGAGTTGTCATAGGCATAAGAGCTTATCTAGCAGCCAACAGGCTGATCAGATATTATAAAAAAGCACAGCAGTGTTGGTGAGCTGGTGATCTTTGCTTTGGCTGCTGCTGGTGGTGTTCTGCATTAGGCTGAAACAGTTCTTCAAGGAAGATCGGTGATTATGGAATTTTGGCAGACTTCTAAGTTACTTATGTTCCAAATAGAAAATAAAAAATCTTCCTGATGTATTTTATATCACTGCCTGTTGCTCTGACCACGTACTTCGCGGTACAGCTTTGTGCTGTCCTTGAATTACACAGATGGCTTCTTCTGTGTGGTGTCCTTCATAATTAGCTGTCCTAGAACTGGAGTGAAAACATGCTAAGAACTTTGGCATCCTAAAATGTCATATAATCACCAAAGATTTTGGAAGCACAGTCTCTAACCCTCACCCCCCATCCTTAGCCTCAGGAGGAGAAACACTTTCTTCTGTTGTCCTGCATCTTCTGCAGTGGGAATTCCCCCTTCAGTTGTGTCTACTAGAAATGGCACTTTACCAATATCTGGGACCATTACTGACTTTTATACTGCAGACAATGACAAATCGCTCACAAACAGACTTCATTGTTATGGTGGTTGTTTAGTATCGATGTAAAACACAGTTGGAGGAATTCTAGTGACATGTCAGTGTCTTCACTTAGCCTGAGACTCTATAGAAAGCAGTTGTGGTGGGGGATCCTTGTCAGAATGAGACTACCCTGATGACAGGACTGAGTGGGCTCTTTTAATTCCACTGCAGCCAAGTGGTTTGAGGACCTGCGTCCCTCTTATTCAGAAATAGAATTTATCTGACTCAAGGATTTCTACATCAACTGCAATCCTGGGGTAGAGAGGCAGCACTAGAACTGTATGCAGAGTAAAATTTTTTTAAACACTAATTTATCCATATTTTCAGATATATCTGCTGATCTCATATTTCTTTAGCCCACCAGAAAGGGCATATTTTCATAATTCTTCTTTGCAGATATGCATTGGAGTACAGAATTCTTTCTAATGCGTTCGAGTGAAAGATTAAATCCTTCTCTCCCTATAATTTTATCACTTCTGTTGTTTTAATTTAAAAGGTCACTGCGACAGCTTTTTTTTCTAAGGTGGGTTTTCTGGACTTTTTTTAAGCGCTTGGAGGAAGGGGAAAAACAGTTAATCTAAGAGAATGATTTTCATTCCAGTAATGTTGATTCATTTGGCTCATAAGAAGAGCTTATTTCTTTGTTTACTTGGAAAGAATGAATATCAACACATAAATACTCAGCTGAGAACTAGATTTCCAGGAGGAAGAATTTTCCTAGTCACTTTTCTGTTAATTCAAAGCAGTATCTTTTAAAATGGATGTAACTCACAGCCTTATGATGATCACATTACTTTCCCTTAGGAGTAAACACAGACTAAAGTGTCTGCTTAGTTTCCAAACGAGAAGAGTTGTTGCCTCAGGTACTCAAATTCCTATAGAAAAAAGCTTTCCATAGCTCTTGTAGCTGTGCATACTGAATCTGTCAGTGTACCTGGGGACTTCCATGCCAACTTTTGCCAAGTACCATGAACTCTTCTTGGGAAAGACATGGAAAAACAATTTAGTGAGCAAGCCTCCCAGAAGTGCATTTTTCAGACAGTCTTTCACCTAGCTAAAGTACACAGGCCTGATGTGCTGTAGCTGGAAGAAGCTAACTACATCATATAATTTCTGAACGGTTTTTCCCCTTCTTTTCACTCTTGGAAAGATATGTAACCTAGCAGGACAACAGGGCTGATCCTTTCTTCAGACCCCATTGCAGTGCAACACTGAAACCTCCTTCTGGAAAATCCCCTTGGGCTAATACATTGCAATCCCATTTTTCATAATTTGCAAAACCTAATGTATTTCACTTGTTAACAGCATCCCACAGAATCTGAGGTCCCAGGGACAATCTCTGTCCTTCAGAGCTCAGGGATTTTGTAATACTCAACAGCAGTAAGAGATTTGTCCAGGAGGAAGGCCGGGGCCACTGGTCACGGACATCATCTGCACCATTATCTCTTTCAGCAATATAACTTGGTTTTTAATGTTGCAGTGGGAAGTGTATTGCTTACATTATGCATAAGTCCTCAAATGCTGTTATCAAGTACCTCAGATGCAAGTGTGTTTTTGGGCTACGTACATCTATTGGCTTGTTTCTTTATCATGGTTTCATAACACTGAAAATAGATAGAGAAGCAGATTTGTCTTCCTCAAACTGCTTGATGTGAGAAAATTCCTCTTCCAGATCATGCTATTATAATAAGGTTGCTGTGACCCGGAGATGTAATGCTTAGCTTATCATTTTCAAGTTTAAAAGAATTAGCTGCCAGCAACAGAAACTTAGTTTCTGCTTGTTTTTTTAAGCATTTTGCAGAATGCAGTGCTGCTGGGTGTCAACAGATTTTGGATGCTACACAGGAACACTTAAATAAATATAAGTAACCAGTCATCACACTGGCTTCCAGATATTTACAGTAATAGTGCCAAAATCTCTCCTTCAGACACTGGAGTTCTATAACCTAATGAAGCAGGAGGTGCCAAGAATTTAGTAACTTTGAGGATAAGAAGCTGGAGGCAGAAGCTGCAAAGGAACCAAGCTTTACGAGCATACCTTGAATGCACTTGGTGCATTTGGGGGTGAGGCGGAGTTGTTGTCTGTGCAGAATACCTGAACAGAATTGCTAGGTTTTGAGTCAGCAGAGCATTACCAGCTTTACAGCTGAGGAATGTATTTTCTACCCAGACTGAGTCAAATGGAAAACCAACTTTAGTTTTGTAATAAGAACTGGATGTGATTATAAAAGAAATGAAAAATAGGGATCCTCTTGAGTTATGTTTTCATAATGGAAAAATATTGGTCGTTTCTGGTGGTACTTGGAATAGGCCAGAGTCTCTTGTTCAGCTGTTTCTGGACGTAGTTCAGGACAGACATCCTTGGGGATGATTAAGCTAAAGAGAGTCTTTGTAGGTGTACAGTTGTCTGAGTTACCAGTAAACCTACTGTTCAAGGCTAAAATGAAATCTCACTGCCAGAACTGTGCTGGAACGTTCCATTTTTAATTACTATTTAATTATAATTTTTTTTNCTTTACGAGCATACCTTGAATGCACTTGGTGCATTTGGGGGTGAGGCGGAGTTGTTGTCTGTGCAGAATACCTGAACAGAATTGCTAGGTTTTGAGTCAGCAGAGCATTACCAGCTTTACAGCTGAGGAATGTATTTTCTACCCAGACTGAGTCAAATGGAAAACCAACTTTAGTTTTGTAATAAGAACTGGATGTGATTATAAAAGAAATGAAAAATAGGGATCCTCTTGAGTTATGTTTTCATAATGGAAAAATATTGGTCGTTTCTGGTGGTACTTGGAATAGGCCAGAGTCTCTTGTTCAGCTGTTTCTGGACGTAGTTCAGGACAGACATCCTTGGGGATGATTAAGCTAAAGAGAGTCTTTGTAGGTGTACAGTTGTCTGAGTTACCAGTAAACCTACTGTTCAAGGCTAAAATGCAATCTCACTGCCAGAACTGTGCTGGAACGTTCCATTTTTAATTACTATTTAATGGCCTTAGACTTCAGCTTGCTCAGTGGGACTGCAGAGGTTGAGGCCTATGCAGGGAGAATCGGTGCGGTACTTTTTCCCCCATTGTTTTGAACTTTGTGTGCATGTGACATTACAAAGAATGAACATAAAATACTGCCAAGTCATGACTGTAACAAATCTACACCTACTTGCACATAAGGTGGTCAGAAGTCAAGCCCGGGAATATTTACTCCCTGCAGCCTGTCAGTAGTCTGGCAAAAATATGAGTACACACCCTTATCCAGAATAATGTTATGGCCTCATTCATGTTTAGCTGAACCTACTTTGGAAAGGGAAATACCTTGTGACATTCTTCAGTGGCCTCTATGGACAAATAAATAAAAGATTTAATGGAGCCTTCACAGTAGGGTATTGGCAATTGAGAAGGACCCTGAGGACTGGGTTGTATAAATGAGGCAGAATTGGGGTATTTTCAGAGCTCCATAAGGGATGAGGAAGAGGTCTTTCATCCACCCAAGTTCCTGGGGCTCTGAGGGAAAAACTCTGCTCCACGTTTAGCACAGGGAACAACCCTTTCTCATGAGTGTTTCGAGGCTGTGTGTGTGCATCTTATAGTCTGGCCTTGTTCCATCAAATACATTCTTCTGAATTGGACACTGGATGGTAATGGCTTTTATAATGCCAGCAGGTAATTAATTATGATAAATGTGCAAATTGTCTATTGTCTCAATAGGCTTTGTAGAGCCAAAAGGGTGCATGTGACTAAAAATATTCTGATTAAAGGTCTGCAGTAGTAATGAGCACTGCAGCAGTATTCCACACTGAGTCACTGAGAGCTGTGCTGTCAATTACCTGTGGATTAAGGACCAATGCAATTTGAACCAGATCCCTTATGACCTGAGTGGAAAGCCCCAAAGGGTTTTGTGGCACTGCCTCTTAAAAATGCTCCATGACAGATCTGTTTTCAATTCTTATTCTTTCTCTCTCTTTTCTTTTTTTTTGTTTTAAGTTTTTTGAAAGAAAGTCAGACTTCAAAGTAACAGCCTAACTTGTTATTAATATGCCTTACAGTATATATCCTATGACTTTATTTCCTTGTCCCATCTATTAGCCTTCACTGTAGTTTCTGCACCTGGATGCTGGAGGGAAGGAGGTGGGGCAGGATGAGGGGGAAACAGATGATGCATGCCAGAAGAAAAAGTAATTGTGGTGGTAAGAAGCTGGAGAAAAAACCCTTTCCCTCACAGTTTTCCAACCTCTTTCGGCTTTCTTGTTGGCCTTTCAGTGTTGTATGTGTGTGGGCATCGTTATTTGTGTGTGTGTGTGTGTGNTAGAACAGACTTTTTTTTTTGTTTTAAGTTTTTTGAAAGAAAGTCAGACTTCAAAGTAACAGCCTAACTTGTTATTAATATGCCTTACAGTATATATCCTATGACTTTATTTCCTTGTCCCATCTATTAGCCTTCACTGTAGTTTCTGCACCTGGATGCTGGAGGGAAGGAGGTGGGGCAGGATGAGGGGGAAACAGATGATGCATGCCAGAAGAAAAAGTAATTGTGGTGGTAAGAAGCTGGAGAAAAAACCCTTTCCCTCACAGTTTTCCAACCTCTTTCGGCTTTCTTCTTGGCCTTTCAGTGTTGTATGTGTGTGGGCATCGTTATTTGTGTGTGTGTGTGTGTGTGCGCACATGCACATATTAAGCACATCGATATATGTAAAGAGGATGGTTCTTCACTTCAACGCATCAAGGAGAACTCAGAACCACTTTGCCAACATAAATAAACTATTAGACTATCCACAACTGACATCTTTGAGGTCATCTTCCGTAGCCAGAATAAATTTCTCTTTAACAGTACAGATGGATACTAGGAAAGCCAGCAGATGCATTGTAGCTAATCAGAAAGAGACTCAGCAGGGTAACTAAAATCTCTGCTAGAATTCATATCCCTTCATGGAGTTTAATTAAAGAGCTTTGTGTGCATCTCTTTGTTTTATCTGTTGCCAGTGTTTTGTCTCCTATTGTGGCAGTTCCTTCAAATAACCATCAATTTGCTGTGATAATCTACTGAGAAGAATGAGCAGCACTGTTTAATTATATAAAAAATGATAATGAGCTTTGGCTGTCAAAGAGTTAAGGAGCTGCTGCTGGCCACTGGAATACAAAAGAGCTGGTGCCAAAGGGGCCCCTGGAAGTCTGTGGCACTTCAGACTTCATTGCTGAGCAGCAGTAACTGGCTTGAGCAAGCAGCAGGCCAGCGGAGTTTCCTTTGGGGAGAGATAACTGAATTATTGAGCAGCCTCCTAACAACAGGAAGCAGAACAGGCATGGACAGATTTCTGTTTCACACCCCAGCAAAAAAACAAAGCAATCAAAAGAAAGATCTCTTGTCCAACATAAGCACAATACCTTCGGCATTGTACTCCATTCCTCATCCTCGTGGCAGAAATTAGAGTTTGGGCATAACCAGGTGTCATTTGGTGCCATTTTGCTGCAGGAGGCAGCAGGAGAACTTAGGGGAATGGGGTTCTGGCTGCTGGGGAAACATGAGCCGAGGTGCAGATAACTAAGGTATGCTTGTGCTCTACCCAAGAGTAGGGTAAATCCAAGTTTATCAAGAAATAACTCTTTTAAGAGGTGAAAACTTTCTGTTCTCAGACCATTTTCCAATTTTTTTTTTTTTAACCAAGAGTAAAATCTTGTGCAGTGTCCATATTTTGCATCCAAACTATTTACTCACTGAAGCTGTTGTTTTCCTCTTTCTGTTTTCTCTAGCTGGGATCATGCTGAAGTAAGCATGGGGTGGGGAACTTTTGTAAAACAGGAACAGCAGTGCATCCGAGGAGGAGAAATTTCTGGAAGCCCTATTTCTTAAAGCAGAGAACCAAGAATTCAGCTTAATACTATGTGACTGACTTGCCATGTGCTTGCCATCCAGATCAATCCCAGCACTAATGAACTCCTGAGGTGTACAGTGCCTGCAGGGGCCTCCAAGCCCCATCTCCAGGCACGGAGCTACTTGGCTGGAACACGTATGGTGGAGCTGGCAAAAACACATCCAGAACCAGGGATGTCTCAGAAGGCAGAGAGATGTGACAGGACTTTCCTTCCTTCTCTCGGTGCGTGGCCTGGCCACGCTACTGTGGGAAGCCAAGGACTCCAGCACAATGGAGGTTAGCAGGGGCATGGCCCGTGCCAGAGCGATGTTGTTACAAGTGTGAGGTGAACAGGGCTGTGATGGTGCCACTTCGGACTGACACTCCTGTGCCACTAACACACAGAAAGCGGAAAACACTTTGAGGAGCACTCTGGTTTTGTTGGTTGTATGTTAGGAAGACTGGCAAGGGAAGTGTTAGTGCTGAGCTGGTAAGAGATGCAGCTTTGCCTTTAATGCAGCGTTCATCCTACAAGACACTCTGCTGTGTGTTGGTATTTCTGTAGCAGAAAAGGAGTGCTGGGGTAGACACAGTTTTAAACAGCAGGGTTACGGTAAGTTTACATTAGGAGCATTTTGCAGGTATGAGGCTACAATTGCATTATAAAGGTGAAGCATTTTTATTGTTGCTGACAGTCACTGGCCCCTTGGATCAGGTCGTTCATGTGTGATTCTGCAAATGTCTCACAAGAGCAAGTGAGCACAGGTGCCATCTTCCTCCCTTCCTTCCTCTGCCTACCTTCCACACCTCTCCTCTGCAACTATGCATTCATACTGTCATTGACCTGCTGTCCTTTGTGGCCCCTCCAAGTGCCACTGTCTCTGCTCTTACATTTCATTACACTATCTGCCTTTATCCTTCTTTGATCCCTGTGGGCACTGAAGCCAGATGATGCTGTTCAGCGCCAGAGCCACAGAACTCCTTTGGCACTTGCTCTTTAGTGTTCCTCTGGCAAGCCACAGCAATGCCTCTATGACCAGGGCACATTTTTTTTGCACGAAGAGTGCCATGCACCTTCCTCATCAGGAAAGATGTGAATCTGAATCACCTCCTCCTCTTTTAAGCTCACTCTTTTTGACATCCCTTTCATTTATAACTCAGTCTCCTAAGTTCATTCTGCATGCCATCTATTCAGTAAATCCTTTTCTCTCTCCCCAGACAACTACAACTTTGCTGTTATAACTTCAGCTCTTGTTATCTTATGGATCAATCACTGTAGTCATCCTGTCACAAATCTGACAGATGTACCATACCAATCCCCAGTGCTCCTGCAAAGATAACTTTCCCAACGCTAAAGTTTAACCATGTCGTCTGTTCTTTGTGCTTTCCCACTGCCTTGCTCTTGAAAATTAATATTTGTTTTTACTTCAAGGCTTATCATGACCTGTCTTCTCCCTACCTATAATCACCTCCTCACCACTGAAGAGTTAGCTTCCACCTCTATTAACACACAGTCCTGGTCTTCTTTGAGCACTCATTCCATTTTTAAACGTTTTTCATACTCAGAAGGAGCATCCTGTGGAGCTCTGCAAAGCATCTTCTTTTGGCTCTTAGCTTCCACTCGTCAGGCTCTTCCTTTCCACACTGCCCCTTAAAAGACTTTCTGGCTGGCTGACATTTTCGTATTTTACTCCCTTCCCTGACCATTCTGTCCCACCATTTTATGCACAGGCCATGAACGTTTTGGGACTGGGACCGTCACACTGTTTGGCCCAGGTACAACACATAGCACAAGGGGAATGTGGTCTGTGGAAAGGGCTCCTATAACACTTTGGTAGTAAATCCTTATGTGGCAGAAGTGCAGCTGTAAAAGCAAAGTGCCCTAAGTATACTTACACAGGAAAGTCATCACCCTCCGCCTGGTGTAACAAGCAATCCAGAAGAAAAGCAGAGTAATTGGTATCTTTATAGCCACACTCAGCTCATCCACAGTCAGAAGAGGTTCCATCTCTTTTTGCTCCTACCTGGCTGATGGCAAGGATGGTGCAAGCACGCCTTCACCTCTTGCAGCACAGATTCATCAGCTCATCTCTGCTTTATTGGTGGCTCAGACTGGCAGGGCTGGGTGTGCACTGCTGCAGGCTGGGGGAGAGCACTCGTGGGCCTGCTGGGGTGCCTTTGGGGCAGCAAATCCTAGCAGTGGGTTGGTGGCAAACAGCCGGGGTGTGGGAGAGGAGGAGCAGCTGGAATGTCTTCAGCCCTCACAGCTGCGTGCAGTGCAAGTATGTATCTACAGCACCACTGTACTTGCTGGCACTTCACAGAAACTTGTCCTTTCCTTTTGCAGAGACTCAGGAAAACATTGCTGTCTTTCTATAGGAACTGAACTCCTTCATTATCCATGAAGTTTGACTAGTGTCGCATTGAAATGAACTTCAAAGCAAATTCACATCGAAACTGCTAGAGACTTCATGTTTGCTTGGTTTTGATACAAAACATGAAAATCACCTCAGGCTAGCTGGCAATGCTTGTGACGAGCAAATCTTTTGGTGAAACAAGAGAGAGCTTCCAGTTACTAATGAAATCCTCCCCTCCCCACCCCCCAATCCAGTGGGCATTTACATGGTTTTCTTGTGAACATTTCATGCAGCTTTGAAAATCAAATGCTTCCTTACAGGAAATGTTTTTTCTCTGTTGTGCATCTCTTGTGGCTGGCTGCCAAGAGATCCTGATCCGACACCCAGCTGTGCTTCTATGACTGGCTTTTGTGACCATGGAAAATCTTTTTCTTTCTTTTATTTTTTTTTTCACTGCTTCTCCGTTTTCTTCTCTGTTAAATATGTATAAGCAAGTTGAACAAGTTGGAAATTGGAGCCTGTATGTTCTTTGCAGCCATACTGGACAGAAATGTCAGAGCAAAAGGTTAGGGTCTTGCAATCTTAAAAAGCCTCTAAGAAATAAAATGGATAAACTTTTTGTTAGTCTGACAAAAATAGGTTTTTTTATACCCAGGGTAAGAACCATGCCATATTTCAATATAAGTTAAAAGTAAGTTACAAAAGGCTCATCCCACATTAAGTTTTGTTACATGGGGGAGGAGATACAGCTTGTGCTAGGAATACACAAGGAAATCAGTTTCCTTTTCTGGAAAACATGTTTTACTGGTATGTATCCTTCTATACTGTCTTAAGGCATTCTGAAGTAACACGGCTGCAAAAGCAATCCATGTTCGTTTCATTTTTACTGTAATAATGAGGTAATTACTAATGAGGTAATTTCACGTGGGCAGATGTGTGAAAGTCCAGAAGGACACCCTGCTTTACACTTATGAAACTGTAAATTGTTGCAGGTATAAATACCAAAACATAGAGAGGAAGGGAGCATGGAGAACAGGAGCAGGCCTGGCAAAAAAAGCCAGCTAAACAGCCCTTCTTTTGCATTCTGAAAGCAAGGCCAAATGAAGTTAACAAATAGAAGGCCGTTATGAAATTATGTTCAAAAGGAACACTTCATGGACTGCCACGTTAAAGTGGTTGTAGACCTGTATCAACCTCAGACTTGTGTACACGTGGTGTCCCAAGTGGGGCATCGCTGCGCTGAGGACACAAGGGCTCAGCCATGGAAGCTTCGGGTGGTGGTCAGGTACATACCAGGGGAAATCCATTTGGCTCTTGTGGAGGTTTCTTTTGCATTTTACAAAACAGGAATTTGGCTAATATGTAGAACAAATGCCTGTTTTGCCCTGGGAAATAAATGCGGTCCTGAATATACAAGAAACACAATGCTCTGTGTTCAAAAATAACTTGGATATGATGGTATCTTTCTTAAGATAATCACAAGAAAATAGCATTAAAAATAAATATTTTTCCTTTTGATTTGTCATTGTCATGATTTGGAATATTTAAGATTTGTGCTTCCAATTTCTCCTCATCTCTGGCAGTAGATTTGATGTATGTTTCTTTTCTTGTTAGTGAAAGTTGAGGTTTTCTCTGACTGAAACTGGGTCAAATATTTCCTGCTTTCCCAGTCTATCTCTCAAGTCTGTTAGCTGCCCTGGAACAGTAGTTTGTGGTTCAATTTCAGATTTCTGAAAATAATGTTTTAAAAATTTTGCCTCTTTTTTTAATGAAGATTTACTTTCTTTATTTTTTTATAGTCGTTTTTCACTGTAGTCAGTAAAGCGTTCCAAATGGACTGTGAGTATGACTTCCCCATGCTCTAATAATGCCCTTTATGATCATAGGAGAAGTAAAAGATCATTCTTAGCAGGCTGATGATATTGGAGTCTTCAAAACGAATTTTCACAGCCTGCCTCTTTGTGCCCAGGAGGACTAATGAATAGTCCTTCTCAAAGGCACAACATCTGCCAGAGGTGTGGAATAATTCTGCACCAACATCCAATTATTGTGTGGACTGTGGAACAAATTTGTGAGGGGGGAAGTCCTACTTGCAACTGTGCAATTTTCTAAAACAAGAAAAAAAAACCTGTATCAACCTCAGAAGAGTGTGTTCATTGATCTCTTATTCAACCAGGCTCACAGTTGAAGAAACATACCACCCCAAACAAATTAAAAAAAAAAAAAAAAACAAC
>VYZQ01030212.1:21339-54512 GCA_013400655.1 Mystacornis crossleyi
CCCCCCCCACAAAAAAAAAAAAAAAAAAAAAAAAAAAAAAGAAACAACCAAACAAAAAAAACCCTACATAACTGTGAACTATAACTGCTTCTATCTGTTAGGAGTTAATTTTGCCTTTTATCCTGTCTTCTCAACTACTGAAACTTGGTTAAAATAAATAGAAGTAGAAAAAACATTAGTATTTCAGACAGGGCTCTATAGAAAATTCAGAAAGTGTTTAAAAAAAAAAAAAGAAGGAGGCACTCTGTGCACTGAGAAGCTGCACTTCCCATTTGGGAAGGCTGCTATGGCAACCTCAATAAGCAGTTTAGAGGTGTCATTGATTAGTCTGGTGGTGAGTGGTCATTTTTACTGCACCGTATTGTCCTCACCCGTGGCCTTTGGGGCACATCAGCTGCAAGACTGGCAGGCCCTTCACTTGTTCAGTCTGCATGGCTGGGGTACCAAACCCATGTTTGCAACTCCCATCATTTCGCTCAGTGAAAGTGTTGTGGTACTTCATGGTGGTCAGGGAAGCTTGGGCTGGCATTGCCACTGCAGTTCTGCTGGGCTTTATGTTGGGGCTCCTGCGGTTTTATCCCTAATTCCCAAAATTTGTTTTAACGAGATGAGTGAGATTTCTAAACAGCAAATCAGAGATATCCCCATTTCCTTGAATCTCAGCACCGTGGGTATTTGTATGGGGCAGAAGTGCCATAGCCTGTGGAAAGAGCTTGGGAATTTGCTTAGCTAAGAGAAGAAGAAAGTGAATTCTTTGACAGCCAAGGAGGACTTAAAGGAGTGTTAGAAAAGCTGAGTTTTGTAGTTATTCCCTTCTGTAATTGCATCATATTTCCTTGTGAGCTTGGGTGACTTCAGAATCTTCTTCACCAAACCCCAATACCCATCACCTGAATTTATGAGGATCTTAGTTTGCATTTTCTTGAAGCACATTTCTGTGCCTTGTAGTTGCCAAGAAATACTTGGAAACACTGCTGAAGTGTCTACACAAGAGTTCTTTCCTTTCTTTTAAGTAATCAGCAAAAAAAAAACCAAACAAACAAACAAACAAACCAAAAAAAACCCAAACAAAAAAAAAACCAAAAAAAAAAAACTAAACCACAACATAATTACTTTTTACATTTAATAAAATCTTAAGATTTTAGAGAGACTGACTCATGATGTTTGAATGCAAGCAGTTGGTAATCCTGCTAGAAGAAGTGTCAAATCCCTTCAAGATCTGCCCTGCTCATCAGCTTTATTTCACAAAGAACAGTAGGGCAGGCAATATACTTATAACCAAAAAAATTAAGCTCATGCAAAAATGTCATTAGATGCTCAAAGTGGTGTATCCTCTCCCTGAAGGAATTTTGACCTGAGAGTGATTATGGTAATAGCCACTCATATGTTACCTTCCAAGATCCAGGAAAAAAATATCTTTGAGCATCTCTCTCAAGATGAACCTATACTATTGGAATGTCTTCCATTACCTTATGCTGAAACATACGAATTGGAAGAGCGATAGCATTTAAACTGTGTTGTTCAAATGACACAGCCCATGCCCACCTGGTTTGGATATTGTTTCTCCCCTTCCAAAAATCTGAAGGAAATGCAGAAATATTTAAAACTAAATGTTGGCCCCTGTGTATGTCTTATCATTGCACTTCTCCCCCTTTCCACCAAGCACAAAAAAGATCTTTTATCTTTGTTGTTTATGTACGGTCTTGCGGTATTTTCTCTTGCTATTTTTCTAGTTCTACCTTTATGAGGTACTCTTATGCCTCTGGGGCAGAATAGTGGAGGAGGCTGTTTAAAATTAGGTGCAAAATTATAAAATGCTGATAAATATTTATGTAATGTGTATTCAAAATCACTCAAAATCAGAAAATTATGAATCAAGAAATCACAAGCCAGCAGTGCTGTTTCATGCTACCAGAGCCCCACTGGAAGAAAATACTCTGGATTTTGATTTCCTGTCAAAACCTTACTTGTTTCTAGATTCCACCTCTCTTTACACAGAACATGAAATAACCATTTTAATGATAAGGTAAAATAAACACAGTTGGATGATATTGGGACATTTCCAGCTAAGTCTGTTTTGCCAGTGGGAGAGGTTTATCATGAGACACAGGGAAGCTGGGATGTGTAGGATATTACCTGTGTTGTACAAAGAAGGGGCTTCCTGCTGTGGAAGTTGTATTGTGCCTTAAAGGCTTGTACAGTGCCCTCAGATAATAAAATGAAGGTTACTTCTTCCAAATGAGCTCTAGTCATCATAAATGGGTAAGAAGTGTATAAATCACAAACATATTTCAACTTATATTAATAAAAATTTAAACCGTTTAGAAGCTGGGTCACTGGTTAATCAGAAATGCCATGGAAACAGCATCAGCTTTAGTAGAAACTATGAGATCATAGACAAGGTCTTTAAAAACAACACTGACTGGTTCTGTGAATTTCTTGACCGCTGCACTTCATATTTTTAGTCTGAAATTACCAATAAAAATATCTGTTGCCCTGGCAGATATCAGGCACAGGCTCTTGACATGGTGGGTAAAGCAAATGTTTTACTGTCTGCTGCAAAGGCAAAGCTGTGCCATACTTTTTCATAGGTATTTAAGGTCAAGAGGGACCATTGCAGCCATGGAGTTTGACCTTCTACCTAACACAGACCAGAGAATTTAACTCAGTGATTGCTACCCTCCAGCTATATTTCAAAAGTGGAGAGAGATTTATTCCTTTCTTTTTTTCTTTTGATCCCTCAGCGTGCTCAGCTGCCTAAATCTGACTCTTGTTTAAAATTAAGAGACTGTAATTTTAATTTATGGGTTTTTTTCAGAATATGTGCATAAATACATTTCCATATATATATATATGTATATAAAATACATAGGTGCGTGTGCAGACACATATTTAAAATGTTTTGCATTTGTAGTAATAGTTGGCACCACCATAGAGATGACCTCAGATTTAAAAGGGTACATAGACTCATAGGAAAATCGGGAAAGGATGGCAGAAGGTAGCATGACCTTCACATGCAACTCATCATGGGCCTCTCTGCTGCAGTGTTTATCCTTGATGTCAAGTCAGCACAGGGAGGGATTAGAGGCCTGCAGAGAGAAACAACTTGCCTCACCCTGAAGAAATTGCCAAAAATGTAATGCAGGACAGAGACTTCTCAGTTGGGGCTCATTTTTATAAGGCAGAAACAGGCCATGCGCTCACCTGTTCGCAGGGATGTTGAAAACCCCTTCCCTGTGCCCACTGTGGGAAAAGGCTGGGTAGGAACAGGCATGCTGAGGAGCAAGTGTGGAGCCTGCTTTGCTACCCACTGCATCTGTGCTGGATTGGAGCTGCTAGGCTTTTATCTTTCACTTCAAAAACTTTTTAGTGAAAGCTCCAGTGAGATTATGTTACTTTACCTTATGTGGGCTAAAAATAATTTTTGAAAGAGCCTGAAATCACTTCATGCACTCTAACGAGTGGGGTAAACATGATGGAATACTGTCAGGCCTTCAGCCATTTTGCGTTTACTGCCAGTGAAGACTCTTGGCCACCCTCAGAGAAACAATTTCTGTTAAGTGGTCTTTTAAGTGCTGTAGTCTGATTAATGAGGCAGACTTATTTATTGTCACTGGAACTTGACCTGGAAGCTTATTTTAAAGGTAAACTGCAAGGGGAAGTTATCACATTTTGGATAGGTACATACTAAAGAAATAAGGCCATATGAAAATGAATTTTTATTACTATAGCTACCCTCTCTTCCACAATTCCCATAATAACCATGACCAGCCTGAATGACCTCCCAGTGGGTCTTTTTATTGATACTTCCCAGCAGGAGTTTCAGTCTGATAAGTAGGTCAGGATTCAGTTGGTCTGGTTCCCATTTGAATGCATGACAAAACAGGAGGATTTCAGCTTCACTGTCAAAAACGTTCTTCTCTTTCATGTTCAGGTTATCTAATATCTAGAGGGCAGGTGCAGGGGTTAAAAAAAAAATCACAGTGGGGAGAAGAATATTAAGGAAAAGAAAGTAGCAAAATTTAATCCTCTTAGTGATAGCATGACTAATGACTCCATAATCTGTACTCGGCCATTTCCTATCTACCACAAAGTTGTCCTGCTGCAGACAGTTCTTAATGTCCCAAAATATTTGTAACCACCTTTAATTTCTGAAGTGATCTCCCACTTATCATCATAGCACTATCTTTTTGGAGTGGAAGAGAGGGTGTGTTGATGCATTCTGCCCTCCTCCACAAAAATGCAGAAGGTCCAGGGGGCAAAACTGAACTTGCTCCGACAATTCCTGCTTCTCCCTTTTCTCCACGCGCCTTGTCCTGGGAAGGGAGCTCATGCAAATTTCCCAGTGCCCCTCTGGCACTGGGAAAGGAAATTTAATCTAATTTACTAATTCACCCATAGGCTTATGATGAATAGAAGATGAGGAGGTGTGTCATCTTGTCCAGTGAAGTGGGGGTGATGAGCTGAAACCAACAAATATATTACAGAGAAGATATCAAGCTGGACTAAAACCAAATTCTCATTGGTGAATTATTAGTCCACTGTTCATTATGATGTCTAGTTTCAATCCTAATGATGTGGAACTTGATTAGATAATTACTTTGAACTACAGGATTCTGTATGCCCACAAAAAAGCTTAGAGTATTGTATCATCTCATCAAGCTTTTTCTCAAAAGTTATTAGTTTTCTTTTAAATGGGATGTTTGTCTTTTCTCATTTAATGAAAATGGCATCTTGACTGCAGATATCTGATACCTATCAGGATTTATCTAAGGGTAACTACCACCTGCAGGCAGTTCCTACTCGCTCTGGTTGTGAAGGATCTCAAAAAAGGAACTTTGAAGGGATATTTATGGGCAAATCTGGTGCAAAGTTGGTGCCGTGTGTATTGTCTGGTACAAAAAAAGATGAAGTGAAGTGGTGTTATTGGAACATTTTTTGAGTCAGGTGTTTCACAGCATGGACCTATATTATATAATTTGCACAAAGTGGGTTGCAGCATATGGAGGTTGCAGGTTCAGCTAACTGGCAACATCACTGGTGTGTGGACACCTCAGGTCCCTCTCGCATCCCACCCTTGCTGACCATTTGTTTCAGCCTAGAATATAGGAGCATTTGTGAACGTATGGGTGAAAGAGTTCCTGCCTTCTATTGCTTTGTCCTATGGTGTTCGGATATGTTTATTTGACTGAGAAGTCACTCACAGTTAAGGGGGGTTTTAAATCCTTTTTCCCCAAAGGAGGTGATATACTGGTTGAGCCCTGCCACTTTGTTCAGGAACCTAGAATTGCTGGATTTGCCATCATTTGGTGAGATGGAGGAAGCTGCCTTCAGACTAATAATAAAAGAAGGATTTTTCCATGGGTTCCAGTCTCAAGAATGCAGCAATATGTTGTAGATAAAGCACAGGACAAGCAGTTTGGTACCTGCTTATCTTCTTTTCCACAAATAGCACAGACTTTGGATGAGGCACTAATTTTTCTCTGACCAAAATTTCTTAGTTAAAAATCAGATTGATACAATACAAATCTTGTAGGGAGGTCAAAGAGACAAACACATTTCTATTTTCAGAGAGACTAAGATTGAAGGAGCTCCAGAAGAGCTGTGTTTATAGCAATCAAGTGAGATTCACTGAGGGAATGGGAGGGTGTGTTGAAATGTTGTGGAACTAAGGAAAAATGAGGAAAAGAATTGGATTAGTAGTTAGGATGGATACAAAAGGAATTATCAAGTACTAGAATGCAATCTTGTGCACTTTAAAACATGGGGGGAAAAGATGAAGGCACATGTTTCTTCCACTCATTCGTATCTCACACCAATAATGGCATTGGTACAGAACAGTGGCTTTGTGCTTTGAAGTCCTTGATTTTCTACACAGAGACAGAGACAGGGAATGGACCAACTCCATAATGAGACCACAGGAACTGCCATTCTGGATCAGACTTTCTATCTTTCCACCACATCACTTCTTGGCCTTTTAGCCGAAATCTTATGTAATATCCATTCTTGTCAACCTAATGTCAGACATATCTTCAGTTTGAGGTCTCAGTGTTACATGGGTGTGAGGAGCAGGTCAGCTTCGAGCTTTCTCTGTGCCTGGACATAGCGATGCAGTGTCCCCAGGAACAAGGCAATGGGAGGAGCGAATGCAGAGAGAAAAGGGTGCAAGCAAGGTGAGTATGCAGCAGTATTTCTCAATACTATTTTCCCAGGCTCCAGTGACTCATAGTTCAAGGACTGTCTGGGCCAAAGCAAGTCTTAATGTGGACTCTTTTCTAGGAATTTTCCAGATTTTTCTGAGCCAGGTAAATTTTAACATTCCCTGGCAAGGAGAGAGCAGTAACAGTCCCAACACAGTGGGTAAAGAAGCATCCTTTTCTCTTGGCTTTGAACCCCCTACCTGCTTTTTCCATTTATGCTCCCCTAGATAGGGTTGTGGGGTTTTTTGGAGACATAGAATAACCCTTGTCTCATTCACCTTCTTTGTGGGCCATTTAGGATTTAAAAGGACTGTGTCATGTCTCTTTAAAAACTTGTAAATTATGGTTACAATCAGAATACAGTTAATTTAGTTTAATGGCAGGCTGTGTAAGGAAAAAGCTAGCAGGAAGTTAAGACAATGATACATCCTTCAACAGACATTTCAGCGTGATTAAGAGACAATACAGGAGCTATTAACTGTCAGGCTGCAATGAAGTTAAACAGCTTGTTTTGTTTTTACTGGAAAGCAGAAGTACTATAAAGAATTTAAAATGTCTTTCAGATCAGGGCAAAAGAGTTGCTAGGAAGCTATTTCCTCGTGTAAAAACCTTTCTGAAAGGTCTGAGGAGCTTGAAGCTCCTAAACTCTTTTCATAGGGAATAGGTAGGAGAGTTGTGTAGAGACACCATTTATAGCTCTAAAACTCCTTTCCTTTGAAGTTCGTCCTGTTCTTACAATTCAGACAGACAATACTGTGGTACTTGCTCTTTGTTAGAACAGAGGGAAGAAACAGAAGTAGTGAAGCCTGTCAGACCCACGTGGATAAGCCCTGTTGACATCTTGGGCATTGAAACCCATGCCAGAGCCTAAGCAGAGAAGAATTTGAAAGTTCCCAGGAGAATGGGTGAAGAATTAGGTTTTGTCAGTTCAGGAGATGCAATGAGGACACTGTGGAGGGCATGGGTGTTTGGGAAGCCCTCCAGGCATTGTTTTCATTTTTATGTATTTTTAATGGTTTCAGGTTTTTGCCTCCAGGATAGATATGGTTTAGGGAACTCTTAGAAGCATGCAATATCCTTCAGAAACCCCAGCCTACATTTCTTTAGACTTTAATACCTTTGCTGGCATTGATTTTTTTTATTAAATGCTTTTTTGGGGGGTTATCTGTCTGAATACTTTGGCACTGGCTGTTTTGAATAAACTTATGCTTCCATAATCCTGATGTTTTATGCATAAATGCTCTTTTCTGTTTTAGCCACAGGTGTTAAAGCAAGATGTGCTGACTAGCTGCAGGTACTTTTCAACACTAGTTGTCTCCTAAAGTTGTATCCTAAATAATCTTCGGGCTGGCTCAGTGCTGAATATGCAGATGTTTAACCACGGGCCCCAAAGGTTGTGTTGCTGCCTGTAGAAATGTCCTGTATCTATTAAAGCAGGAAATTCAAGCTCCACTTTCAGGGATTGCTACTGTCTTGCTTAGAGTTCTTTTGCTGAGAATACTGAAACTACTGAGGTACTTTGAGCCTCCATGGAAAAAGTATATTAAATTCTTAAAACTGTGTGGTCCATTGTACTGTTTGGAAACTCAGTAAGATTCATCAATGAAATAAATTTGTGAATGACACCTTCATTGGTTGAAGGTTGGTGCTTGAAAATTTCTCAGTAGAAAAATACTAATTGTTGTTATTGTTGTCATTTTATCTAGGTTGTTCCCCACCAAAGGAATTGAGTCCATAGATTTGTCCTGGTTTGGACAGGTGTCTACTAAGGAAGGCAGGAGTCCCCCTCCCACCCCGGAATGGAAAAAATGTAACCCCCTTCCTCCCGAACTATCATAATATTGAAAATGAGGGGCTTTCAGGCAAATATATCAGAAATAGAAATAACAGGTCTTTACTTATATATATATATATATATGTACAACAAGGCAAAGCAAAAAAAACCAACAATAACTAAGNCAAAAAAAAGGGACAATTGGGCTCCTCCCTTGTGGCTGGCTAGGTCCTTTGTTTCTTTTAAGTACCCCAGCAATCGTCCCTTAACATGGGAAAAAATTCCTTTGAGAGGAGAAGAAAAGAACACACACACACACAAAAAGAAAACCTCCTCAACCCCCAACAGAACTATTTCTTCACATGCAGCAAAATATTACCGCTGTGGAGAAGTCATCGTCATCTGTGGAGTAATGGATGCCCAGCTTTTGCTGTACTCTGAAGTGCTGTACCAGTGGTTTTTGTTTCCCCTTCACCTGCTTTGAGCCTTGTGAAAAAAATTGCAGAGAGAGCTGTGGAAACATCTACCGTTGGAAACTCAGGCCTGGCGTTCCCAACCTTAATGTCTTCAGGGCCAAATTGTACCCACAGCATCCATAGATGGCAGATGCCACAGATACCTTGGAGGGTGACTGGCCCAGGGACTCTTCCCTTTGTTGCATGTTCATGACAAGGTGCCCCTCACTCTTTTCTGTTACACAGCCTCACCCCCTCAAAATTGGATCCCAGCCAGTGTATTTGCCCCACACAAATCACACAAATAAGGGGACTGTAACCGCATACTCCCATCTACCTCTTACACCCCTGAAATCTGTCGTGGTAACATCCCTTCGCTAACGTTTTTATTTGTACAAAAATGCAGATTAAACCCATGTTCACTTTGTGTCAAAATGCACTTGCAGATGCTTGATAAATGTCTGCAGCCATGATAGTGCTCTCTCTATACTGCAACTACTTACATGTAAGATGTCTGTGTGTGAGCATTGCACAACATTTGAATAAGAGATTATGGGGATTATTAGCCAATGCTCCTGGCAGCAGCTGAGGAAGACAGGCTTGGGAGTCTTGGCTGAGCACTTGTCACTAAACCTGTGCTTCCTTCCTCATCCAGCTTCCTGTTCAGCTCCCAAGAGCATTTCTGATCTGGGCAATGGGCTATTGACTCAAATGTTTGCCTTTTACTCTTGGTTGAATCTCTGAGTGTTTCCAAGCTGTGGTATGCTGGCTGGTCACGAAGCCCAAGTGTGTTCAAAATGCTGCCCAGCTGGGGAAGAGATCAATGGTCCCTTCCCACTGGTGGTCCCTGCTGCTGCAGGAACTGTCACTGGGAAAAAATGCACGGGTCTGTGGCTTTTAGTCTCTTATGGGCAGAGCCATCTTTAGTAAAGCCTTGTTTTGGCCGTTTTCCAACTGGGAGAGGTTAGAAAACAGTCTGGCAGCAGCTTCCATGGGTCTTTCATGTCCGACAGACTGGACCAGGTGGACTGTTTCACTCAGGAGTTCGTGTGTTTTGCCAGCCAACTTCTTTTCTATGCTTAATGACTTTTACAGCACATTCTGGGCAGCTCCAGTTAATCTCATACTTTCATCCTCCTGTGATCTCACTCAGTTTCCTGGAGAATGAAGTGTGAAGGTGCAGTTGGCTTTTTCTGTACTCCAAACGCTCAGGCTGCCAGTGCTGGAAAGGGGCACACATGGTACTGGTCCAGCTTACGCCTAATTTTTGAGGTGACTGGAAAGGTACCTGTCCTTGCAAAGATCAGTCCTCCATTGGGGAAATCCTGATAGCACTGATATTTCAATGCAAATTGGTTGTAAATTATAAGCTCTGGTCTGTATATATGAAAACACTCAGTTACATGCTGAATTTATGCAGGATTTTATTTTTAAGAAAAGAATGTGGAAAATGATGCAAATATTCCTAGAGAATAAACTGGCAATTACTATATTTATGTAAAGAGGATATAGAATACACAGATGGCTGGTTTAGTGCCTACCACAGTACTGACATATGCAGAGAGCTGCTTCATGTACATATGTGTAGCAATAACTGAATAATAAAATGGAGCAGTCATGTAGCACTCTCTGTGTTTTCCCTCATTTTAAAAAATCTGGTCTGCTTTATTTAGGCTATGTATTTCTATTCTTTTTGGAATGTCTGCACAATATTTACTGAATTCATAAGTCAAAATATTAACTGGGTTTTCATAAATTGAAGAACACTAACCATTTCCGTGCTCTCATCCTGTTTGCATTTAATAGAAAATTCACAAGTTGAATAATACATTTTGAGAGTGAAAAGCATTTTGCAAAAGAAATCCATAAAAATGTCTAGTTCAGAGAGGATGCATCCGATGCAAAAGTCCTCAATATGCTGGAATAATTGCAAACTCCTTTTAATAAAATTTATTAATGGGATTTTCAGATGTTTCTTAGGATGATCACATGGAGCATTTAATAAACTAAAGACTATAAACTCTGTGTCTAGGGACTGGAATCATTATTTGGACCATCTTTAAAAGTCCTGCCATTTATTCAATTGTCTAAAATGGGCTGTATGAGCTGCAGGATTTCATTATGCAAATACTCATTTAAGATTTGTATGGATCACTATTAAAAACATAGCTGGAGAAAATATATTTTTACATGCCTGCTGGACATGCTCCAAAGGGAAGTATCTCCACTAATTCAAATTACTTTGGTTCCAAACTAAGTTAAGAAAATTACATTTACACTATGTTTCCTTACTTTCTCTCTCTTGTTTTGTTTCCAAGCCCAAGAGTGAAGATCTGACACTGAATCGGGATAGAGAATGAGACCTGCTTTTCCATGCATGTCATTGCTGGGGCATGTTAGGGCATGTTCTGATGAGACCTTTACTAGCCAGCATCCTCAGTAGGGTTATATCTTCAAATGCACCTCTTTCTATAAACTTGAAACGGCAGCATTTCATAAGGGATTTTTAAAAGAGTAAGCTGCCAAGCCTGAAGTGTCAGTAAATTATCTCCTTGAATCCTTAGCTTGCAGCAAGGGTTAACTCTGCAAATGTTAACAAATACTTGCCTTCACTGTGCCTTTTGTCCCCAGCTGCAGATGTTTCATTTACCTGGAGTGTGAGCTAATCAAAGGAGCGCTGTCCCCTTCCACTGTTTTTTATGGAAGCTGAGTGTACAGAGTCTCCTCTGGCACCAACCATAAAAGACTTAAAGCAGAAGCATTTTCTGTCTCATATGAGGTGCAAATAAAGTCTACAAGAGTCTCTTCAGGACACTAATATATAAAATCTTCACCTCACAGGGTTATCATTCTGGTGTTAAGTTGCAAATGAAGTGGAAAATCTTCTGTGATAACAAGACATAATAGTGACGCTTTGTGCCCCATTTTTTGTGACTTACAAGAAATCATTCCTAGTATGAAATGGAGACTATTTTCTTCTCTTTCATGGCAGTGGTATGAATTTGTTTTATAGAGACTATGGTTGTTGCATTAAGCTTGCTCATGTTCTCACCTAAGAGCACTAGCAGTAATATTGCAGATGATGTGTTGTTTTGTACTCTTTATCTGAAGATCCCACAACAATATAAGATGAAATTACTCTGTGCTGGAAGCTAATCACATATTTTCTATCTCCTCCCCTAATGTTGCCAGATTGTATTAATCATAAATGTCAATGAAGTCTCCAGATGACTTCCTGACTTTCGACAAAAGGCCTTCATCTCAGCCTCTTAAATTCCAAGGTCAAGGGGAATGTAACATTCAGAATAATTATTAGCATTATTTTACCTTGACATTTCAGCCCTGCTTTGAGTTTAGCATTCCAAACAGGCAGTGAAGACGAATGTTGTCTTTCAATTCACTGGAGGGAATTGCCCCAATTAAACTTGACTTTAAGGGTATCCAAAGCCCTGTATTAATGTGCTGTCCTGTTTTTTTAGCAAGAAATACTTCATGGAGAAGAGAAACTTTCATTAAAAACAGTCAAGATTTACTGTCAGAAGAACAAGCAATTTTTGAATTGCACTTTTTCCCCCTAGGCTAGGATAATAATCACAGCTTCTCATTTTCAGAGGAGTAAGTGGTTGTGCTGCCCTAAATATTGTTTCATCTTTTGTTTCTGCTAAAAGGTCAAACTTACAATTTTGGCTCATCATAAACTATTAGTGGTACCTTGTCAAAACCTTGTTACTTGTCCAGGATCTTGCACCCATCCTTTGTACATATCTGCATTTACTTTATTTTTTAACATCCTATCAGGTAATAGGGACAGAATATATTTTTTGAGGTTTTTTTTCCCAGCAAGAAAAAATGTTTTCACCAAAGCACAGATGAAAAGAAGACACAAACCACTGCACCACACACAACCCTGCAGCTATTTGACCTTGACTGGGTGGAGAGCTGGCAGTCTGGTTCGGTCAAACAATTTTACTTACTCACTTCCTGCAAACTTTTGATGACCCTTGAGATTCTGGAAGTCTGCGTCGATAATGAGGTAAATAACTGTATAAACACTGTTCACTGTAATTTGGTCAGAAAGCAGGTGCATACAGACAAACCACAGACACTGGTTAGTCTTCAGACCACTGGCTTTTTTGGTATAGTACAGAGAATAAGTTGAGTTCCCATGATGAGCACAATTTATTTTAATACTGATGTGCCCATTCAGTTCATGGCAAAGTTTTGCTGTAGAGAAAAAATGGAGCCACACTGCAAAAGGATATACAAGATTGAATAAGTTTAGCTCCCTTTTCTTTTTATCTGCTTTTCCTACTTTTCTATGCCTTTCTGTGAAGCCTTGAAGATAAAACTGTTTTGCATTTTTTGGGCTGTAATTCGTGGCTACTCTCCAGCTGATAGCAAATTGCTATTTGCATCTGTCATGGTTGTGTGCCCAGTGTGTGATTTTACACAACTGCTGTGGCCCGTACTGTTTCAGTGGAAGTGAATTTTATTGACTTTTACTAAAATTTGACTTTGGGACTTCACCTAACTGGAAAGTAAATTGATTGATGCTGACATTCCTTTATTTTAACCTCTAGCTCCATGCAGATTTATACTAGAAATGCTTTTGTCTCCAGCACAAACCCGCTCTTTCTCTTATTCTTTCTTTATTTTAAATTAGAAATCTTGCATAAATATCAGATGAACATATAGTTCACTGCATAAATGTATAACAATCCGCAATGTTTATTCCCCCAGAATTTTCAGGCACATTTGACAATGCATCCTTACTTAAATGCTGTCAATTTCAACAAGGCTTCTGAGTTAAAAGTCAAATTGTACACAAACATCAGAACGCTTTCTGTGAAAAGTTGGTTAAGGAATGCACCTCTGTAACATACCAAGGAAGTCCACAGGAGTCTTGAGCCCATTTCCATTTTCCATTTCCTTCCCTGTTTCCTCCTATTAGATATTTACTAAGAATAGATGACTAATCTTCAGTGAGTTTATGGCCAACAGTTCCTGACCTGTTCCTAGTTAGCTTTCAGTGGCTTAAGCAGCGCTGTGATTAATTGTGCTGATAAGAGAAGTGGAAGCTTCTTTCCTTCTGCCTGTCAAGCTTAACAAAAGCAGTGAATCCGAAGAACGTGGCAGGAGTAAAGAATTGGTATTAAACCCCATGGAAATAAATGATCCTGTGCTGTCTCCGCTAAGGATCTGGCCCATTTTGTGAAACAGAATTAAGTTTGTTTACTTACTTCATTACATAGGTGCTGCAGTAAAACACATACATTGCATGCATATATACAGTGTAAGGATATAAAAGAAGCTGTTGCTGGTCTTTTATATCATAATTTTTACTTAGTACTGTGTGGTGTTGAATGAGGGTGTGCAAAGCATTCCATTGAACATACACATTTCCCCGTCTTTTTCCACAAGGTTTTCCCAGATATCTAAATGTCTCATTAGTGCTAATTTACCACATGGGACCCTGGAGAGTGGAGAAGAGAGATTCAGAAGATCTAGCTGTAACCCAGCAAAGGAAGGTTTTCTAGATTCTAGTTGTCCAGCTGCTTTTATACCCTTTTGGGGGGCTGCCTTCCAGGGTTTCCTCTGTATTTAGGATTACCTGACCCCATAAAATCACTCTTCATTGTACTAGCATTTCCTTCTGTGTCTCCAGCAAGCATGAGATTGGTGGTTTTCAGGTCTGATAATACAAATCTATCCCTTTCTAGAGAGCTTTTTTTTTTTTTTTTTTTTTAATAAGCAGTACAAAAATTCTTTCCTCGCAATGCACTGCAGCCCACAAATTCACCTTTTCAGGAGACCACACTCTGGTGCCATTTCTAACTTAATTAGTCCTTTGTACAGTCCCACTTCTAAGCCCTTGGAAGCTAAAGCTTGGGAGATAATTATTTTCATCCCTGAAGAGAGGTCTTTCAAAATCCCTTTGCATCTTGTGGGTTAAGTGTTTAATGTTTCAGCTGGAGATTGGTAAGCGCAGGAACAGAAACTGAATGGAATGCATTGTGTTCAGTGCCCATCCATTTTAAATAATTTTCCTTTTGGCCCTAAACTTCTTTTTTTTTTTTTTTAATATATTAAAAAATGTATTTGGAGTTTGCAGTGAAGAGGAACTAGAGGTTATTTTTCCCCTTCAACTGGAATAAGCACAGAAGGAGTGTCTGGCTGATAATGGATCTGCAGCAGCACAACTCCAAGGCCTTTACTGTCTGTGTTTTTCATTAAGTGATGTATGTCTTCCCAGTAATACAGAAATGCTAACAAAGGAGTGTTGTCAAGTGTGGAGGAGCAAATTGATTCAAATATATTTTTGGAGTCAAATAAATTTTCTTGAAACATTTAAAATAAAAAATTACTCCATGCTGACAAGAAGTCCTAAAAAACTGGTCTGTTGTGGTAATTTATGTGTGTACACACACAGACAGGTATTCTGGTCTGGCTTTTTAGTTTGAGACAGTTATAAAAGTGATTGAAAACAAAAGGAGTTGTTTGGGAGCACTGCTTCAGTGAATCAAAACTATTAGGGATTTTACTGTTGTGAAAACAAGATTTATTTAATAGGCCTCTCCAAAGTGATTTTCCCCTCTGCCTCCAAGCCAGAGTGGACACTGGCATGTGAGATGATTGCAGGCTGTGAATTTTCAAAGAGGTTTAAAGTAACAAGACCACCCCAGTTGCTCTGCTAATGCTGCTGCTGCCCTTCGAAAGAATTCTCTAAGTGTTTGAATTGCAGAGGCAGCACAGTAATTGAGGAGATTTGTTCAGGAAACAACTTATGAATGTTTCCTTACCCGAGAGCTCTTTGGTCAAGAACATGAAAGCAAATGTAGTTTAAAGAAACCTAGTAAAAACCTTAATGTAACACCACTGATTTTCTGATTTGTGCCTTTTTTTTCTCCTGTTGTTTTTTTCCCCCCTTTTCTTCTATTTTAATGTATTTTCTAACAAAATACAGTATTCCACCTATTGCCTAAGAAGTTCAAAAAAACCCAATTGTGCAATTAAACAGGTTCCCAACAGTTTCAGTTACAAAGTCATTGGGCTGCATGGAGAATATGCTGGCAACAAACAACTGATATAATTTAATGAGGTGTAACTGAGTAATTTGGGGCATCCAGCAGGTTTTTTGCTATAAAGAGCTACATCAGAAGGCCTCTTTAATAAGTATCCTGTGATTTGCTTTTGGAGTTGTCCTCACAGTGCAGGTTTGAAATGCATTGTGGTGATGCTGATCTATGGGCCCTGAGCTCCTGCTTTTCACTCATTTAATTAATTAGAGAAAAACAGAGCCAGAGGATAAGTGACTCTAAGGTCTCATACTTTCTTTTCACATTGTAGTACTTGCAAACAACTTGAACAGGGAGAAGGTGACCTTGCTTGTAATTGTAACATTCCTTATTTTTTAAGATGAGGAAAAATCTTTTGTCCTTTACATTCACATGCTCTTAAGTTACGGATAGTGAGTTGCTTTAGGTTTGGATTCTTCTGTTAGGAAGGTTTTGTCCATCTCCTGCTGCAGAAGTGGTCATAAGTTTCCTGAACCTGTGTGCCATTACAGTAATAGCATTATTTTGAGAGCACTTAGTGTTGCACACTTTGTGACACTCCTTATGTACTCTGTGGGTCTGAAAACATCTGCGATGTGGTTATTGAAAGGGACAGTAATGACCACTAAAACGAAAACTGCTACAAAAAGAGATCATTTTTGCCCTTTTATTTTTCAAATACTAAATTGAAATGCATTGATCCATGTAATAGCCATTTCTCTGGTGTGAACTGCCACCAGGCCCGTTTTCTCTTGTCAGTGCGATGTGAGTCCAATAATGCCCTGGCTTTGATCAAGCCTTCCCTGTTTTTGGAGGGCCAGATGTCTGGAAGGGTCCTTCCTAGAAAGCAAATCCACCTGATCAAATGTACTCAGGTCCTCCCCAGAAAGAGACCTCTCCCAGAAAAGGGCCCACATTCACGGGCCTCCCAGACCAGCTGCTGGGCTCGCCAGCTTTCCTCGTCCCGTGAGCAAGAGTGAGGCAGCAAGTAGGGATTTTCTGCCTTAGGGAAGTGTGAAATACAGATTTAAATGTATGGTGCTAGTACTGGCTGTTTATATATATTATAGTGCATGTGGGTGAGGATGGGTAAGGGGTGTACTGGAAGCTTCCTGTGTCCCATATTTTTAACCCCTGCCAAAGGGTGTCGATAAAATCACTGCTGTGAGCAAAGATGGTACTCCCAAAACATCAGAAGCTTTTGAAACACTCATGATGACAAATAGCAGGTAGCTAATGGAAGGGCTCCCTACAAAATGCTAGTTTTTAGTCCTGGTCTGTTTGATCAGTTTGCTACCAAAATATGTTTTGCTTCCAAAACGTGCCCAGTAGTTTGTATCAGTAGGATACTTTGGTACCATCTTGGGTACCATCACTTCATCACTAATATTTGAGATGTTTGTTTCTAAAATGTACACTGTTGGCTTTTGACAATTTAATTTTTTTTTTTTTTTACTGCTGTGTTTCAACCTCATTGCCTTCCAAGCCCTGACTATTTTATAAATGATTCTTACTAGCACTTTATAGAGAAGGTCCATAGATAACATTTCTCATCATATTTATGAATATTGCAAAAAGAAATCTGTTCCTTTACCTTAACCTTGATGACTGAACCTTAAAAGAAATATGTTCATCAACACCCAGTTGCTTCAATATTTATGCTGAAACAATATCTTGTGACTGGAACTCCTTTTAGAGAAGTGTGGTTTATAATCCAGTAACTTCAAGTGTTGCAGGATGAAAGGAGATCTGGTACTTTTGACAGTGTACTCAAAACACCTCCTAGTATAAACCAAGCCTGAACGAGAGTTTAGGTGGCTATGTCTCTTTACCTGCAAGCAGCTGCTTTTAAAAAGCATTGTATTTCAATCAGATAGCAAAACAATAAAGATCTACATGTGCTTGCGTACATACGCCATTATGGAAACTGCGCTGGAAAAGTTGCTTGGAGGTTAGCTTGATGATGTCTGCTTCCTTGTTTGATTTTGAGAGTTTTTTCAGGTGTAGATGCTCACGTTATATACAGATACAAATGCAGTTAGAAGTACTGCAGTTAGGCTGCTGAAATTATATACACACAGGATAGGTAGGAAATACATTTTACATGGGCAGCTACTTGAAATATTTTGCAAGTGCTGCTTAGACACCTATGGAAAAAAGAGGCTGACAGGAAAACAAAAGTTTGGCATTGCTCGCTCTGATAGCTGAAAGCCTGGGGTTGGAGCCAAAGGTCTGAAATAGAAACAGGCAATGTAACAGTCTTTTTTGGTGAGGAATATAGAGCCTCTGTTAGAGTTTCTAACTCAGGTTGGTCCTAAATGTAATAGCAGGTGAACTAGAAAGCAGTGGAGAGAAACTTGTGAAAGAAGGAGAAAATGAGCTGCATTTTTCTTGATGAGCTCTATCAGAGAACTGACTCATTGACTAAAACTGGTTAAACCAGGATGCTTGAGCCTTCAGGAATTAAAAGCCTTTACAGGCATCTGTTTAAGGGAAACCCACACCTTTCATTAAAAAAAAAATCCATTCTACTTTAATGGGCCAAGTTGTCTTATCCAGAAAACTTTGATCAAAAACTTTGGTGGTTCTTCAAAGCTGATCATAACCACTGTGGGTAGAAAGCCAAACTGAAAAGTATGTGAAGGTTTTTCATACCTCCTGCTTTCCTTTTAGTTGGAAATGCCAGAGGAGGGACTTTCTCATTTCCCGTGTGGTTGTTTCCCCCATTTCTCATCAAATTTGGAGTCCTTGGTGAAAAGGGGGTTGTGGTTCATGATTGTGAAATATTTTTCTTGTTCAGAGAGCAATGTGACCTAAGCAAAAGGCTGCTCTATGCTAAGAAATAGGTGGTACTATTATTCCTTCTGTGTTTTTCCACACTGGCACAAACTTGGGCTTGGGACTGAGAAGTACTGAAGCTGTAGTCTACTACAAATGCCCTCATCTCATCTGTGCTTAATGGAAGTGAATGATGCTTAGCATCTCACAGGACTTGCCTTCATACCTTGGTTTAAAAGAGGGGTCAAGTAGGTTACAGGAGGTCTTTCTGCTGCCTTTTTCATAAAGGTCATATTTTTCCATCCCTTGCTTCAGAAACAAAATTAATTTGGGAAAAGTCATGAGTGGTAACAGAGAGGGGCAAAACTTTACACTGCCAAGCCTACCCCCTGTAAAGTCAAGGAAAGCACTGTTGGTGTGTGAAATCAGTCAGTTCAAGGGAGAGTTTAAGGGCTCTCCGCTCATCCGAAACTGTCTCGGGAAGGTTTATGAAACTCCAGAAAGGCAGTTGTAAGATTGTAGTGGGTGGGAAGACCCAAGAAACTGGGTGGAGTGGTGAGAAAATTTTAAGAATAGCTGGCAATTAATCTTAGCTCCTGGGACTTAGGGACTTTCCAGTGCTGGCAGGTCTCAGTATGTGTGTTGTTATTCAGGCTGCATGCCAAGAATATTTAATGCTGACTGCCGAGTGTGTTGGAGAAAAGTCATTGTGCAGACACTGTCACTCAAAGGAAATACACCACACCATAATCATTCGTTCAGCAGTCATTTTGCAGACAATGAACACTGACGTTTGGATAGCAAATGGAACAAATAGCAAAAAAGGTGGGTGGGTAGGGAAACCTTTGACTTTTTGCTAGTTAAGATCATTAAATCTGTTAGTATATATTGTCTGTATGTGGGTCCTGAAATGCTGTTGCAGTTTTGATAATGACAGTGCTGTGAGAGGGTGTTAGGGCACACAGGGAAAAACTGAGAGTTGAAATAACAATGGCCCTTTGTGGTAAAACCCCCCCACCATGTGTCACTTTCCTGAAAAAATGTACACCATAAAGCAGTAAAACCAGAGAAGAATTAATAAAGGGTGACAGAAAAGAGAAAAACTGAGTTAGGATATAATGTAAATATGCGAGTTGCCCTGCAGATTTCAACCGAGCCTGGACTTCAGACCTTATTTTGTGTAATATGCTACCTGTCAGTTGTGACAGGCTGGGATGTGCCCTTCCCACTGCAAAATGTCAGTGAGTGCTTATGGAATGAGCCTGTTTAGAGAGCTGGGCGCAGTGGGGAGACTGACTGAGCAAATGAAGATATGGGGTCTCCTGCTGAACTGAGCCAAGCGAAGATGTGGGGCTATGGGAAATGTGTGAACATGGCCATGCTGTTGCCCCTCACATGTCCACGTGAGGAGCTTCCAAGGCACCTCATCAGCGCTAGGGCCACCCACACTGTGCACTGCATGGGGCTGCCCCTGACACTACGCAGCGATGCTGGCACTCCCTGGAACCTTGCCTGCACCCGCCACATCCCGCCTGTCACCCTCCAGCCCTGCCAGCGTGCTGAGGCAGCTCCAGGAGAAGGGGAGAAGCAGGAGACAGGCAGAAAGACAAACACACTGCAGCGAGCAGCAGCCTCTCAGTGGTTGCTGCAGGGCCAGTTGGCTGCCTTATCTTTGAGACTTGACTTGATAACCCCGGCGCCAGCGCCAGTCTCTTGCAGATTATCAGCCAGTCACTGCCTCAGATGTGCAGGACAGGATCACTGCCACACTTTGTCACGGTCCTTGAGGGAATACATGTAGTGCTCCAGGGCACTTTGAGAATGGCCTCAATTATTAATAACCATTATGATTTTTTTCTGTCAGACTCTGAAGTCTTGCTGATCATCATGGATTATTTATTCCCCGTAGTGCCGATTGCACCAGTTCTGTATCATCAGCCCTCTAGCGCCTACCTTTCTGGCTGGCATGTTTTTTCCTATGCAATACCCCCTGTTGGACCACAGGTGTAGTGATCAGATGTATTCTCTGTTCCCCACATTGTAGATGCAGCCATAGTCTTGTGACTTCAGAAAGTTCAGCCATGTCCTTAGTTTATTCAGGATGTGTTTGTGCTGAAGGACAGGTAAACGACGCGCAGGGCTCAACTTTGTGCCTCAAGGTTGTGTCCCATGGAGGTTGTAGTGATATTAATGGTATTTTTCACACAATCCTTTCGGATGTTCCAGACATCCATCTCCTCATCCAGCTGGTGGTGATGTGTTTCCCCTCCTGCTGCTTTTCAGTGATAGCTTGATGCATGTCCATCATCATCATGGCTTCCTTCCCAAAGACCACGTGAGACAGCTTGTTTTGAAGGCAGGATCACCTCCAGTTTGGAGAATTACTATTCCCGGTCTTGTGAAAGCTATCTTTTTTAATCCATTATTGGAATACAGCCTGTATGTATTCTTTTGACAGCCTTTACCTCACAAAGAGATCTTATTTCTGCCTGAAAAATACTGCCTAACTAGAACTGGTTATGTATTTTTCAGACAGATAGGTACATAGGTGTGGCCATTGCAGGTTGTTCCTCTGACTTGGCAGTCCTGTGCACGCTGCACGGCTGTGACAGTGCAGGCCTTAACCAGTCTCCAGCATTCACCACACAGAGCTGACTCACAGCAGTCTCTGCGGGAGGCAGTCTCAAATGTGACTTGTCTGGGATACCAGTTAGGTGGAACTTCCGTGGAGTTCCTCTTTCACAGGGCATGGAACACTCCTGAGATTTATTGATGGAGCAACGAAGGCCCCTTCACGTCTTTGTCACTGCAGGTGGATGGCGTTGTGTCTCCTGGATGCCACCAGAGCACTCTGAAGAAGCAGCTGAGGAAACCAGTTCTAGCAAGAAGAATGACATGACAGAACCTTAGGCTAAATAAAGGGCCAAGCAACAGATTAAGAAGAGATTGAAACAAATGGTCAAAGTACAAAACCTCCAAATGGAGATTTAGATACTGAACTGAGCAGATAATGAGCAATAAAGACATGTTCACAGGCACTGAGAGCAGTAAGCATCCAAGTAAGTTTGTCGTCCACCCTTCTATTTATTAACAGTCTTTTCTTCTGCCTAAATATGAAGAATAAATTTGCTCTCTATTTTACACCATAGATTTACACTGCAGAGAAAACCAAACATAACAATGCTGGGCTGGGGAGAAAACTCCTGGGCCAGAGACCTTGACTGAGGGAAGTGAGGTCCCAAGGGGTTGAGAGAGCTCTTAATGGCTAATATTAAACCAGTCTAAAGGCTTAGTGCCTTCAAAAAGGCTATTCCCTTGCTGTATTCCTTTGCTTCTGCAGTGAGCAGGGAGTGACACTAGCGGGAAGGGTCTCGGTGTTTGAAGGTCTTTGTGTCTTCAGAAGTCTTTTTAGCCCCAGGAGCAGGAAACTGGAGTAGGAGGCTGGGGAAGTGGGACCCCTGCTTTAGGTGGTGGTCTGCTGCTGGAAGAGCCAAACCTGCTGTGCAGAACTGAACTCTCTCTTCAGCATCACTAAAATTCTCAGAGCAGGTTCCCATAGGAACAGTGCAGGTGTAGTCACCCCCAGGTACCCAGTGTTCTGAGTTTTAGGTTTACTCCTGGAGGGATGGAGGCTTGTCTTCAAAGCCAAGACCTGAAGCAGGTCATGTAGATTAGAGAGGAGAAGAGCTTCAGAAGAAAGCTGAACACCAGGAGTCGAATGAGGTAATAGGAGCACTTTTAATGTTGAAGTCTTAACAGTGGGTTCCACTGTGTTTACACGTGGCTAATTTGTAACACTGTTTTCTTTGCTTGTGAGATACAGATAGCCCCAACACAGCCATAAAAGCAGATAAAATAATTTATAGAGAATGTGTGTGCATATTACTTTCAAAAAATAACCTATGGGCTTTGCGGTATATAAAATGTTAACTGAATGCTTGTATAAAATTGGCATCTGGTGTCATCAAGCGAGACAAGATTATAGACAGTGATGAGACAGTGATGTTACTAAGGCTATTGACATGCGAGAAGAAGCAGCAGGAATTCTTCCCTTTTGTGTCATCAAAGTTTAAGCACTTGGTTAAAGCCAGAGAAGAGTGTGTCAGGGAAGAGCAGGAGAGAACGCTGATTTTCTGTAGTATTTTTATGTTGAGTTTTTGTCATTTATTTTCCTACAAAGAGGTTGGTTTATATAGCCTCAAGGCTGAAATTGGCTGTAATTTCCAAGGACAGTAAATTTTGTGTGTGTTGTACAAGCAGTAGTATTTTCCAAAAAATATCCTTGCAAGGCTTGTGAATACAAGAATTTGGAGATGTTAATTTCTGGGATGTGAAGGGATAGTGTAAGCGGAATCAGGATTCAAAATTCAGTTAGAGCAAATATGGCATCACCTTTCAATCCTTATGAGAAAACCCCAGCATTTTGTGTTATAAGTACAGGCAGCCCTACTATCAGAAGAGATTCCTCAAGTGCAGGCAGAGAGTAGGACTCAACCTGAGCTTTGGGTATCTCTAAAAGAACCCTTCTTTCTGAGTGTGTTACACTCCTCCCCCCTCCAAGGATGTCCTCTGCTTTAAGTGCTTTGCTGCCTAGCAGTGCAGGAGGAGGGAGCAGCATTGCTGAGGACTGGAGGTTAAGGAGTAACCTGATTGGGGAAGAAGCCAAACTAAACAAAGGTTTAGAAATACCGCTGAAAATAGTATAACTTACCATTATCCTCTGCCAGTGGCTGACACACCACATTTTTGTTCTTTAAAACCACAGTGAACCATTCCCAAAAAAGGAAGTGTAACCTCTGTTTTCTACACTTCTGTCCTTCCCCTCATCTGGGGAAAACCTTTCCGTGCTATATTTCTCATGACACATTTGACTGGAGGATTTCTTCACAGGGTTTCTGCTGGGGGCAGTTTGTTTTATCTTGCATTTTGCAGCAGATAACAGACCTGTATGCTGCATAGATTAGAGCTGGCAAATTTTGCCACTGACTTCTTTAGGCACAGATAAAATGCCTTAGTGTCCCCCTCATGTCTATACTTAAAGCAAAATTTTAAAACGTCTGTTAATGGGAGGCCTGAGTGATCTCTGCATTTCCTTTGCTTCTTGGCTGGCCACATGTGCTTGCTAATGAGACTCACGAATATTAAAAGTGGAATTTGGAGCAGAGCAGAGGCCAGCCTAATAAATCTGCTGTTAGTTCAGGCTCTGTGGTGATGTGGCGGCACCCGGGGGGAGGAAGGGCAGAAGCTGGGCGTCGGGCCCGAGGGACAGAAAAGGAAGTCAGCTGGGGGCAGGCAGAGAGGCAGCATCTCCGTTGCTGAGGGCTGGAGGCAAAAAGCAGCTTCTGAAGGAGCGCTGGAGGCAGAAGGGTGTGCAAAAACCAGGCTGTAGAAATTTAATTTCAGGTGGCTGTACTGCAATGAGAGGATGAGTGGTTTTGGTGTGAAAGGTTCTCTATGCCAAAGAGTAGAAACTGAGAATATATATTTTTAAATTTTTATATATGTAAGTATATATATATATAATTATAAAATGTTAATGCCTTAATGTGGAAGCCTCTTCCAGGAAGAAAAAGCAATCAATTTTTCTCCTTCTAGTACAGCCAAGATTTTATGCTGACCAAGCTCTGACTTCAAAGCTGACCCTTCTCTGAGCAGGGAACAGGGCCTGCTGACCCCAGGAGGTCCCCCAAACCTGAATATTCTGTAATTCAGTAATTCTGAGAACTGAAGGTGAAATCTCTGCTCCATTCACCCCTGATGTCAGCAAAGCTGGAATCTTACCCTAAAAGAGTGTTGATTGTAGTAAATCATGGCCAATCAGGAAAAGCAATTTAGATTGCTTTTAAATTTTAGATTGCTTGCGAAAGGCTCTATATGTTCTGGGTTTGAATTTGATGGCTGTCAGCTACGGAAGCTTGCTTGCCATGTTAGAGCCACTGACTCCTATGAAACAGACAGGTGATACCCACTTCCCACTGAACAAAGGCCCTTACCAAGCAGCACTCATTTAGAAATTAGTTGGTAACTCAGCAGCAGAGGCAAGGATTTGAGCTGTCATAGTGGCCTCACCACTTGCTCATGTTTCTCTCTCCCATGTGCAACCATAAAGAATCCTTTAAAGAGCACGATTATGGCTGCTAGGAGTTTCATGTGCCTCCAGGCCAGGCAGGGAGCAGGCTGGAGCTGTGTCTGTTTGGCACATGAAGAGGGAGGTTTGGTTTCAAGAACTGTAAGTCTAGTGCTGTTGTGAGCCTCAAGTCCATACAAGTGCGAGAGAAGGAAGCTGCTGGAAGAGAGTAGTTGTTCTGCAGAGGGGCCACTGGCTTGCACTGGAAAACCCTATCGAAGACAGAACTTACAAAGCTGTAGATGATTAAAGCTATGGAGCAGCTCTAAACCTATGATGAATTAGACATGTGGTGGATGCCAGAATCTCTGCAAAGTTACTTGCAAATGCTAGATTTCACTATTACTCTCTCACTAAATGACTGTGTTCTTTTATTGTGCCTTCTTTAAAGATGATCATGAGCTGTAGCTATGCAGAAAAAATTGTTTCCCTGAAGTTATCTAATTCCAATTATTTCTCCTCAATCACATTCAGAAGAGACTTTGTAGAGGGAGGACTACCAGAACTCTGGAAAACAGATCTGAACAGCTGAACCTCATCACTTTGTGAAAGATTAAAAGAAGGGATGAAACCTGAGACTTTTGACTGAAGTTGGCCAGAGTAAATACAGAGTGGAATCTTTAGGGGTTATGATGAAACTGAGAGTAGCAAACAAGTAAGGCCATCAAATATATTCAAATCACAAGTTGCACAGGATATTTGCCTTTTCTATGATTGATTCGATTAAGCCAGACCATCATCTTTTTTGGGCAAAGAAGGTCCTTCGTTTCATCAGTAGTCCTGACATCAGTGGGATTATTCGTATAAGAAATTATTCTTTAATGTGAGTGAAAGTATTACAATATAGTCCTATGTTTGGATGTTATATCCCCATTTATATTTCTTGTCCATTTAGATTTGGAGCTCCCTGAGAAAGAATAACCCAGGAAAGAAGTACAATTGGTTGTGATTCCCCGCAGTCATAATGTCACTTACACTAAAGAGCTGAAGTGTCAAAAGGAAATATCTTTACCTCTATAAGAATATCCATTTTTATGTAATTTCCTTTGAATTTAGAAAAAATGGCTACTTTGCCATGGAATATTTCATTATTGCCTGAAGTGTTACTTCCCATTTGGCCAGTTCTACTCTAAAGAGGCTTTCTAAACACAAAGTCACTGGCAATAAGCAGAACTGTGGGTGTGATTTTTCTTACTGACCTTTCTATCTTAAATCAAAGGGTACTCCATGTTATGTTTGTTGGAGTTTCTTCATACTATTCACTTTATGGATGATTGGATTTGAATAATATAGGAAAAGACGGCCTGTATATGGATCCTTGTTAAAGGGCAAGAAAGTAAGTGGCATAGACCTGTGACAAGCTCATTTTGAAAAGGAGTGTGAGAGATCAGTGGGGGAAGGTTATGCTATGGAAAATATCTTTTCATCTGACATCACAGTGCATCGCGGTGATATGGGATGGTAAAATGCTGCGACCTTCCCAAAAGCGCCTCTACGGGAATCTCTCTGTGCAGCCAGCACACTTGCACACACACGCACACTCACACACCGATAGTTAGCAACACAGTCCGACGGTGAATGAGCCGGAAGGGTCTTCGCGTGGGGTTCTACAAGAGAGATTGTAATGCATCCACACTCGTGTGGGATTTTCCGAGAAGTGCAGGGAGAGCCACAGGGGTCCAGGGGAAGGGAACCAGTCAGGAAACTCTGAGGGCGTATCAGGTACCAAGGGGTGTAGCGGCCAATGGAGCCAACCAGGGAATCAGATCTGGAATACAATAACAGAACAGAACAGAGCATTCTGGGGGAAGCTTTTTCAGTCTCCATAAGCTGAAAAGGACCCTAGGGCTTATCCCACCATAGGACTCCTTTCATTCCTTGTCCAGCAGGCCCACCGGCCTCCACAACAGTGAGCTTGCCCAGGGTTTGAGGGAAACTCTATACTCCAAACTGTGGTCAGTGCTGAAGCACAAATAGTATGAGTAGTCTCCCATGAGTGTCTTGGCTACACAGATATACCGGAGTTCCAAGGGGCCACAGCTCCAGCTAGCCTTGGCAGTACTGTTCTGAGTGTGAAACAGCAGAGGACGTGCAGGCCACCTCAGGTAGGGCCCTTCCACCTCAGGCAGGTCCCTTCTGTGTTTCTGTAATTATCCTCTGAGAAGGCAGCAAGGGCAGCCCCAGTGCAGCCACCTGAGGGGTTGAGCTCTGCAAGGGTCAAAGCACCATGAGCTTCCTCCAGTGAGTTTCGACTTGGAACAGCCTGGGGACCTTTTCTTTCTGCAACACCAACACACAGTGGGGCTAGCAGATAGCCTAGGTGTTGCTCAGTTTGGGAAATGTATGTAAATTTTTACGTTGTCACTGTCTCAGACTGCTAGGAACATGAAAAGTCAGACCATATATTTAATCAAAAGCTTTTCTTTTGACAGGGAGCAGGAAAACACTGGGGTTTTTTCCCAGTAAAGTTGTATTCAGTAATAAATATCTGGGGTTTGAGTACGTCTTTGTGTTGTTGTATACTTGACACTTTACAGTGCAGTTCTGTAACTCAACAAAATTTCCTGATTTATGTCCCACCCCTTTTTACACTGCTTCTAGAGTCCTCCTAAAGGACACATGAATGCTTTTGCTGAGGACTATGAATTTCTTCACAGAATTCATTTGGGTTGTTTCATCTAGTCTAATCCCCTGCAATGAGCAGGGACATCTTTAGCTGCGTCAGGTTGCTCAGAGTCCTGTCCAACCTGTCCTTGAACATTTCCAGGCATGGGGCATCCACAACTTCTCTGGGAAACCTCTTCCAGTGTTTAACCACCTGTTCTTGATATTTTTTTATTTATACCTACTCTAAATCTACCCTCTTATAATTTAATTTATATTTAATTAATTAAATTAATTTATATAATTTTATTTAATTCATCTTTGATCTAGAGTGAAAAACCAGCACCCCACTAAAAAAAATTTTCCCGATCATCCTTTTAAGTCCGCATTAAGTATTGAAAGGCTGCCAAAAGGACTCCTCAGAACCTTCTATTTTTCAAGCTGAATAATCCCTGCTTTATCAGTGGTTACTCAAAGCAGAGGTGGTCCATCCATCTGGTCATTTTTGTGGTCCCCCTGTACCTGCCTCTGGTAGGTACCCCCCCTACCTCCAACAGGTCCATGTCCTTCCTGTGTTGCGGACCCCAGAGCTGGATGCAGCACTGCAGGTGAGGTCTCACCAGAGCAGAGGGGCAGAATCCCCATCCTCACCCTGCTGGCCATGCTGCTTTGGATGCAGCCCAGGACACAGCTGGCTTTCTGGAATGCAAGAGTACATTGCTGGCTCACGTCCAGCCTCTCATTCACCAGCAATCCCAAATCCTTCTCCTCAGGAACGCTCTCAATCCGTTCTCCACCAAGCCTGATTTATGCTTGGGATTGCCCTAATCCAGGTGCAGGATCATGCACTTGGCCTTGTCCAACGCCATGAGCTTCTTCTCTAGTTGAATTGCAGCACCTGCAGCCATTCCCATCCTCCTTGAACATGTGTGTTCCCTTTATCAGGCACGTGCACTGCAGCTACGATCACCTTGCTGCACGATGGCTATTATGAAGCTGCTGTTGACAGAATTTCTAAGAAATGCCATGAGATGTACCTCTCCCTATCTTATTTTTCATTTTTACAAGTAGTACACATTGGAACAGGAAAATAAAGTGTGTCCTTTATACCATTCAAATTGCTGCTTGGAAACAATACATGTCAGCTCCAGGCTTAAAGTGCTAAATAACCTTGCTTCATAAACACGCAGCTATTTTGCTGAAACGAACTGCTTCATCAAAATGTTGAAAAATGTACTGTACCACTGGGACAATTCTGCCATCGACAGCTTTATTCTTCTCTCTTCTGTTATTTGTGTTTTAGGAAAATAAAAAGGAACAATATAATCACTACTGTTTTTATTAGTCAAATATTTGGTCTGGAGCCTGGAGAAGAGAAATAGATACTATACATTAAGTAAATGATATGTTTAAAGGAAGCCGTCTTAAAACAGTGCTACATTAACCCTTCTGCAACTCACCTAGCAACTCATTCTTCTTTGGCTGTTGACAAACAAGGCCAATTAACATCTGCAAGATAATTAACTACAGCTCCAGGTAGTATTTGCATCCAGTCTATTGCTGTTTGGAAGCTGTCTCTTCTCCTTACCTCCTTGCAGCTTGAAGGTGCTAATTTTAACACCTACAAAGGAAGGAGTTTAGATTTGGTTGAAAGAAGAGCAAGACTGGTTTTTTTTTCTTATTATTAAAACATTGGGTGAATAATTATAATAATGAAGTGATTTCAACCTTCTGCTAGACTTTTCTATGTTTTCCCCAAATCATTTGCACATTCTGGGAGGCTTTTAAAAAATTTCTTATATTCCATATGGCAAATAATTCTTTTTCAGTGTCATGTACTTAGAGTGAGAACACTTTGTGGATGGACTTAACTGGTGGTTCAAAACCAGGGTAATCATGTTTGTTGCCAAGGAAAGAGGAATACTTTTCCTGGAGGCACAACAGTCATTTTATTAAATGATTGTACCAGCTGGAAACAAATTATTGCCTTTATTTTAAACTGCCATTCAGAAGTCTAATGTTTTATTTCAATGGGAAACAATTTTTTAGGAAGATTACAGCTCACCTGTTCTTGTAGTTTTTACTGGGGTGTGCTAAATTCATATAATTGTCCATGATAGTGTTATTTGCCTTGCTTTTGATGAGGCTGTTCTTAACCTGCAAGTCAATAGTTGATCCTACTGTGATTTCCCTTCTGTCTGATACCTCAACTCATTTTGGAGTGAAGAACATATGCAGCAGGTGGGCTGTGTTTCTAATAATTAGTTTTCTTAAACATGTTATAAAGAGCCTTGGCAAGAAAATATCACTGTAATGTTTTGAGCCCAGCTGGCAATGTACTGGAGCCTGGGGAGGGAAGGATAGAACAGCAAACTGAGCCATGTTCTCTATACGTGTTCTGTTCATCTTTGGAGTCTCTCAGCCAAACTCACCTGTGGGTGCATTTGGCTCTCCCTGTGCTCTGGAAAATGTTTTTGCCTTTGATTCTGTAGAAGGAAACTGAGGCACTTCTTGTGGGCACCTTGCATGGTGAATGTGCACATTTATTTCTCCCTCTGAATGAAATTCTTGTCAAACATAGTTTCGGTTTGGCAAGGAGCTATTGAGGTTTAGAGGAACTGCACAGCTCAGTTCTCTGGCTCAATTGCTTGAGTGTATGGGCACCCAGAACAAGAACAGGCTGATGGACAGCAAAGCTTGAACAAAAGCTCCCTAGGCCTTCCTTTCCCAGCTTTCCAAGCCAGAAATAGATAAGACATGTCTAAGGGCAATAGCAGTAGGGGTGCAGTATGGGTCTGTGTTTTGGCAGCAAGTCGGATTTCACAGTCTCTAGATCAAAAACGCCTCAGCCACGTAAAGCAGAGTGCTGACACAGTATGAACTCACACTAGCATTTAAAATCTCTTCCAAAATGTTGAGGGATTAGGATTTTGACCACTTATCTTACTATCAGATCAAGTCATTGTCTGTCTTCCTGTAGCAAGCATAAAATCCATATGCCTTGGCTAATCAAATGGAAATATGATCTTGGGCCCATTAATGAGCTGAGTTAAATTTGTATTGCTGAATTACATTTGTCAGACACTGCACTGGCTGTGCAGTACCAGTGTGAGTGCTCCCCTCCCTTCTCCCAGAAGAGAACGCAGCAAGGCTGGAATGGTATTCCTTAGCACTTTTCCAAAGACTGCTGAACTGTTTTGGCCGGACCACTCAAATAAATTTAGTTTTATGAAACATGGAAAAGTCCAATAAGGTTACATGCATTTGAAAAGTGCCAGGTAATCCTGTTAGCCCTGGGTCTTCTACAGCAGGTCAGACCCCGAATACACATTGCTTTTCAGGTAACCATGATTAGCAGATGGGTGGCATGGCACTCAGCTAATTTTAAAAACTTCATGCCAAGTAAACTGTCATACAAGTGAGCTTCTTTTCTCCAAATTAAATATGACTTTTTGGTAGGGAAAAAACAATCTGTTTTTTTAAGGCATTTAGACTTGGACTTTTTTGGAAGAAATCAAATCAAGGTCCTCTTCTACCTCTTTGTGACATTGCCTTGATAGAAGCTTGATGTAGAGAACGCTAATGTCCCCAGTAAAAGCTTAGCTTTTATATCTGATGTGCTATATGTGTAAGATAATTTCTGTAGCACTGTGCTATAGTCTCCTGACAGCCTCTGAAAAACGAGTGGATGTTGCCCTTTTCCTACCCAGCAGGGTAATTCTGAAAATGCTGCCAGGATGCAGCCACCTACCTCAAACTATTGCTAGAGGCCCTCTAGCATCAAGGCCCATTTGTGCAGTAAAAGCTCTGTGATTAATTTAATACACATGAAGCACTGACTTCCCCAGGGAAAGCAAGAATAGGATCAGAGAAGATAACCAGAGAGTTTGAAGGCTTCAGGAGGACAAACAGGTGTTGTCTGTGCCATGTTGCCTCCCACCCTCCCACTCTGCATCTTAGTCTGGAGGATACATTATTTTCTTCTTTGACATACAGGTCTTTTGCTTCAGGAATTTTTTTTTTTTTAAGTATAGTCTGAGTCCTGATGCATAAGCTAAAAGCCATCTGTGTGCTTTTTTGCTTTTTTTTCTTTTGGGGTTTTACTGTTGCCACTGACTCTGCAGACCTTGGATATGAAAAGGTTGAACAAGAAAGTAAAAAACCACAAAATACCCTTTGGGGAAAGGAACATACAGTCAATCACCTCAAGGTCATATAAAGTACGATGGGCTTGTGCACTGGTGCAGGTTGAACAGATTTGATTCATTAATCAGAACTCATACTGTGTTTGCAAAAAATAATTGACATTAGCAGAGCTATGTTACTTAGGAATTTGATATTAACCTCTCTGTTTAGCTATACTGAGTTTTGGAGTCAGAGAATAAGCCTTTGCTTGTTCAATAACAATGTTCAGTTGCTTTTATTAGCAGAGTAAACCTTTTGTCATGTTACGTAGGAAAATTTTTTTTATTTTTAGCAATTAAATAAATACCAAATTATTGTGCTGTGGTTTGGTAGAGCCTAATGTCAGATTCTGAAAGGTGCTGCACTCTGAGGGAGTTCTTATGCACATTAGTGGGGGGAACCAGAAAGAAAATGTCAAACATTAGCAAAATATATATATTTTTAAAAGGTTTATTTTTCTCAAGGCGGGGCGGGGAGAAGGATTGGGAAAAGAGAGGAGTCAGGATAGGGAGGATGTCTTGGGGAGAGGAATTCATTAAGTTCTGACAGAAAATGGAAAAGTAAGGCAAGAAAGAGTTATATTGACATGTATTTAAAGGAAATTAGGGTTGATTAAATTTTTCTCTAGTAAGATAAATTCAAAAAATTAGATCATGTTCTAATAATTGCATGTTGTGGGTGCTGCTTATTCTGCAAATCATAGAATGGATTAGGTTGGAAAAAATCTTTAAGGTGATCAAGTCCAACTGTTAGCCCAGCATTTCCAAGTTCATCACTAAACCTTGTCCCTGAGCACCACATCTGCACATCTTTTGAATACCTGCAGGGATGGTGACTAAACCACTTCCCTGGGCAGCCTGGTCCAGTGCTTGACAACCCTTTCCATGAAGAAATTTTTACTAACCCTCCCCTCCCACCACTTTTTGTTTCACTGGATCACGCCATCTTGCTGCCCTGTCTGGCTGGGGTCAGCAGTGAGTGACAGACTGGATGTACTGCTCTACAAAAATCGGCAGCAGTCCTCCTAAAGGGGTGGAGGACCTGGATGAGGGCACTCAGTGCTGCCAGTGTTGCAAATCTGCTACTCCCAGTGTTCCACCTAGGCACCCGTATTTGCCAGCATTCCTGCACATGTGTGAGTAGCAGCTCACTGGGTGAGATTTGTGATTTGTTAGCTCAGTGCCTGCTATAACGTGGCTTTGATCTGTGAAGCACCCATAAATACTGCTACTACCCGCATGGCTGGTCCATTCTTTCAGATGCTAAGTGTCTGTCCTCTGGGAAATCCTGGTGAAATCAGTGGCTCCACAAAGGTGGAGTTGCTCAGTTTAACAGGAAAAAGCGTCCCCTCTCATTCTTAAGTGAAGACATGTTCCACAGCAGGAGTGTCTGGTTTGTGTCCAGGGTCATCACTCCTCCCCGTTTTCCAAAATTGGATTAAAAATACAGATTGTTTAGAACAGAGAAATTCTAAATAGATTGTTTCAGTGAAAGTGAGCACCTCTCTATAACCACGGTCCTCCTCCTGGAGACTCTTTTCCTCACTGTTTGAGTGACATTCAGCCAGTCATGCTGGAATGAGGTGACCTTGGGGAAGGTCCCAGCTGAAAGGAGACAATTCATATTCCCCAAGTAGGTCTCATGAGGAACTGCAAAGGTGGTGGCTAAGAGAAAGAGCATGACTTGCTCTTTGCTTAGAGCAGCTAAGTCCTTCTCCTTGTTCTTGGGCAACTTTTGGGTAAGGAACTGTCTGCTGCAGAGCTTCCATGTGCGTGTGCTAGGTGGGGCTTTCTGACCAGGGCTGGGGTCCTGCTGGTTGTTCAGGAAAGACGTGGCACATAGGTGCAAGTGTTTTGTCGTGACATGGGAAAAGGGCTGTGGCACTGCCCTTCTCCATGTTCTCAGTGGAAGTAGGGGACCTGTCTAGAATTAAACAGCTTCATACTGCCATCCCTCAGGGATAGTTGTTTTGGCACCATAATTGGCCTCAGAAAT